>JBBPLS010000102.1:0-68191 GCA_038089895.1 Boletellus ananas | reverse complement strand
TCCTCCAGCTCCGCAAAGCACACCCCGACTCGATCGTCCCTTCCCCGCCCGCCAAGGACCGCTCTGCAGTCCATGCCCCCCTTCCGCCCCTCTCCCCCACGCCATCCCGCCCCTCCTCGGACTCCTTTAGCAACAGCTTCCATCCCACCCGGGCCGACAGTGCAGATCCCCCGCCTCGTCTCTCCAGAGAGAAGAACCGCCTCACCCTTCGCGCCTATCTCCACTCCTTGCTCGCCACCCATCCATTCTCCTCTTCCCCCGTTCTCCGTTCGTTCCTCCTGAGCGGGCCTACCAGACTCTCTCCCCAGGAACAGCTCGACGCCCAACACAGGGAAGAGGCTGATCGGGCTAGGGAACAAGGACGGAAGGAGTTTGCGCGCGAGATTGGCGCCAGGGTTGACCGTCTCAGAGACGCCGTCAGGGCGGTCAAGGGCGAGATCGTCGGCAGAGGTGATCTCCCCCCCTCCCCCGGGCGGTCCTCCCGTCTCACGCTAACTCGTCGCCTTCTCAGATGGCCTCAGCCGTGTGTTTGCCATCATCAAGATCACCCCAAACGTAAGACAATTGCCGGATAATTACCAGGCCGTCTTGGAGTGGGCAAGGATTTCGTCGGTCCCCCTTCCCTTTCTACTCCCCCCCTCAACCTTACCCGTCTCCGCTGTGCTCGCTACAGATTGGCTTCGACGATATTCCAGACATTTGTGGCTTCCGACAACTCTTCAGAAACGTTTGCCAGCCTGAAGCGCATACATGGACTCATGCCCTACTTCCTTCTCAAGGCTGCCCTCAAGATAAGCAACCCAGTAGCGATGATACGGACCGTCCTCGACATCTTTCTCACACAACCCTTTGGCGGCCGTAGTCTCCTCCAACGGTATGGACTTTCCTTGACTTTGCTACCTTCCTCACGTACGCACTGTCCAGGATGTTCACCTCTTCCCTCACCGAAGAGGTCAGAACCTTGAATACCTACATCGAGCACGTGTCTGCCAAGATAGACTCTCCTATCCTCTGCGAGAAAATTCGCACCTTTGTCTACGCCCCTCGAGAGGTCCAGGAACGGTGTCGAGTGGATGCCCGGCTTCTGCGTACCCAGCTTCTGAGGGTCGTTTTAACGAGAGGGGACGAACCGACCCTACCCAGTTCGCTTGCAGCACAGGTGGACGAAGCCTGGAGCAAGTGGGCCGCATGGATGGCTGAACGGAAACGAAGGGGCAGGGGCACAAGAGACGAGAGCGACAGCGAAGAGGGACCCAGCGACGAGGCAGCCTGGTTGTTTGAGGATCTCAGCGTCCTCTTCAACTTGTACTCGAGGCTCAGGGACCGGGAACAATTGATTGCACTCATCTTCGAGGTGGGCTCTTGTCGTATCATGCCCCTGTCGTCTGCTCATCTGGTGGGCAGGGTGTCACCGCCGAGTTGCTCAGGGACATCATCACCATCTTTTACACGCCACTCGCCCGAGTGTATAGAGCAGCAAATATCGCAGAATCGCTCGGAGACTTGCAGAACTTTATCAATGACCTCGTTCGTACCGTCGAACAGACAGAGGATCGTGAGTTGCCTTTGGCTTCCCCGCGCTTCTCCGCCTACCCTGTTCTCTAGTCTCCCAGTCGGACCCCTCCTCGACGGTCCAAGCATTCATCGACCTAGTGAACCGGCACGAGCAATCCTTTTACTCTTTCGTGCACAAAGTCCATTCCAAGGATCAAGGTCTCTTTGACAGCCTTATGAAATGGATCGAGCGATTCCTCGTCGTGATTCGCGAGGGCATCGGTGCGTCCGATTCTGGTGGACAGGACAACAAGATTGCCCTCGAGACTGTGTTGCCTGCGGGAGGCGAGGATAGGTCAAAAATCATGGAAGAAGTCGACCAGGTGATGCGCTGGCATTACCTGAACAAGATTGCGCGTGAAGAGCGACTTAGAAGCAGGTTTGGACGTGCTCAGAAAGGCGCGGAGCAGGATACGGACGGGGAAGAAGAGGCAACACGAGATTTGATGAACGATGTTGTTCAAGAATTCGAACTTAGTGATTTGGTGAGGGCGAACGTGGACGAGCTCGCCGAGGAAGAGAGCGGCGAAGACGAGGATAGCGTCGACGAGGACGAGGATGATGAGGACAGTGATGACGATGATACGAGTGAGGAGACAAGCGAGCACGAGATGAGCCACGACCAAACTCGAGCGGGCGTAGCACTGATGCACAAGACTGTGCAAACCCCGCCTGTCCGTGCCTCGCAGCAGCAGCCGCCCCCATCTGCAGCCGAGACAATGTGGGTGGCAAGACCTTCAGAAACTTCGAAACTATCGCGGTCACAATCATCGCTGCCATCACAACCAGCGGTTCCGAGGCCGAGGTCGCTCTCGCTCCGCAGTACCAAGTCGATGAAACTGCTAAACAAACATCACCCTGCGGCAGATGTTCCGCCGGTCCCACCACTTCCCGCTCAGTTCAATAAACCGCTTCCGCCTCATCCCCCTGGACCCCCTTCCGCAAGCCTTGCCAGGATGCGGTCGACGGGACACCTGGCCTCTCTTTCACAACGAGACTCCGGCAATGACCAACCGCCGCCCCCATCGCCACCACCTCCACGTCGCTCTCGCAGATCGAGGAAGAAGGCAGCAGCCGCAACGCAGCCTCCTGAGTTAAAGTACATTCCAACACTACTACCGGTCTTTGTTGAAATGGTATGCCACTGGCGTTATTTCCGCTTGAAGTACTGACCCGTGCATGGAATAGATGCGTCCGTTACTTCACTCACAGTCGTAAGACGTGGTCCCACATCAGATTTTGTTCCATATATAATGAGCGGACAGGACAGGGTTTTCCATACCTATTGAGATAGGACCCATGTTCAGATTCTCATTCACATCTTTTGTACATCTTTCGTCCAGGGTTGCTTCAAGCAATCGTCTAGTTAGGGATATTACCTGTTTTTTTTTATATCGCTCCTGTAATACTACAAGTCCGCAAACTGCGTATCAAACACATGCTGCGAGACCGTTCCTTTGCGCACTTTCTTGGCTAACCGCTCTTCCTTGGCAAGTTCATCCCAATCGTCTTCATCGTCCCCGCTGTTCTTGACTAGTTGAGACGCGCTGGAAGCCGTCGTACTGCAACTGGCATTCATCTGAGACTTGAGCCATTGACGTTTTCTATCCCTTTTCAACTTCCTCTTCTCCTTTTGTTCTTTGTTTGCTGCCTGCTGGCTCCACGGTGCGTTTTGCTTGCGCTTCCCGGCACGAGCCTCAGCCACCTCCTTTTGGGCTTGCAACTTGGACTGTGATCCCTGACGTTTGACTTCTTGTGCCTTGTCGGCATAAGCATAAGTGTCCCACTATAGGCACAGGTTCAAAACTGCACAATCGTCACCTAGACAGACGAAACGCAAGGGCTCACGTCCAACGGCGCATCTTCCCATCCCGTCTTGTCCACGTCCTTGAGCTCGGGCATGCGAGGCAGACGGAGGAGCCCAAAACTTTTCGCAACACCGATGAGATCAAGATCTTTTATTCGAAAGATGTACGAGGCTTCGTGTTTCGAATATGCCCGGACAAAAGACACGAAGCCTTTCATTGCCTGCAACGCGCCCTTGAACCAGAGGAACACACAGACGGAAACGACACCAAGCTACCTTGTCGTTCAGGGCGCGGTCTGCCAAGACGGCCTCTCGTATTCGCGATAAAAACGATATGACAGCTGGTTCGCCTGGTTCAGGATCATGCGAGCCTTGTGCTTGAAGGGTATCACTAGCCGGGATGACAGGATGCTTTTGTGTTGGGATCTTGCGCACCGCAAGAAAATCTTTACAGGCGTTATAGAAAACGACAATGATTTTCCCTAGACGGTACAACGCACCCACATACTCTGCCTCTCTGCCAACGAGAAAGACGTACGCTCGGCCACTCCTTCCGGCGCGAGCGGTTCTTCCGCAGCGGTGTGAGAACGCTTTGGGATCGATGGGCGGGTCGAACTGAACTACGACGTCGACGTGTGGTATATCCAATCCTCTCGCGGCAACATCCGTCGCGAGAAGTATCGACGGCGAGTCTGAAGATGAGATTGATGACGAGAAAGCTGAAAGAGCACGGGTGCGTGCAGCTGGCGGCAAGTGTCCATGCAGAGAGAAGAGCTTTGAGTTGGGGGGCAGAAACATTGGGAGAACCTGATCAGTCAGTCAGACGCCTCGTCTCGATCATCAAGGTTGTGCATGGATGCCCACTCTGTAAAAGTAGTCCACACATGCACAAGTGGCAAAGTAGACAATGAAATGGGACGCTCCATGCGCCGAGATCTCGTCCTTGATGACCCGTACAAGTTGTACTAGCTTTTCGGAGGCCCGGCAACTAATGTAAAAACTTTCAAGGCTACAGAAAATCAAATCGCGTTTGGACGTGAAGTTGCACGACATGAAACGGACATACCCTGCAGGTATTCGCCTTTCCTCGATAACCTCGCACTTCCCTGGCTCGTCACCCGAGATTCGCCTTTTGGATCTTTTAAATTGGACCTTGACGACTACGCGAGCGGGATTGCGTAGTCCCACCCTTACGAGCTCCGACAAGGCATCAGCGTCGGTCATGGTTGCACTGAAAAGTCCCGTCCGCCTCTGCTTCGGCAAGTAGGTTATAATGCGGGTCAACGTGGTCTCAAAACCCAAGTCAAGCAACCTTTGGAATTGAAACATGCGTGAATGGGGAAGTTCAAACGAACCAACCACAAATCGCACCTATCTGCCTCGTCGAGGACAAGAACGTCCAGTTCCTTTACGCTCACAAAGGTTTTCCCTCTACCAAGGAGGAATTCCTCCACCCGGCCAGGGGTGCCTATAACAATGTCGGCGCCTGTGTCTAGAAATCGCTGGACGTCTTGGGCCGGGGACGATTCATCGGAGGTTACGAGGAGTAGAGGTGGCGGGTATGTGGGTGTTGCTGTGTCTGCGGAAGTGGACTCCGGACGCGGCAGACTTGGTTGTGCAGAGAAGAACCGAGAGAACACCGCGTGCGTCTGAGTTGCTAGCTCCCTAGACGGAGGACGTCAGACTACTCTCTCCAGATGCACGCCGTGCGTCACCTCGTCGGACTTATGATCAGCGCACCAATCTCGTTCGTCCTGAGCATAGATTCCCGCCTTATCAGGCGCTCTAACACGGGGATGACAAACGACAAGGTCTTCCCGGAACCTGTGACGGCCTCTACAACAACATCCTTGTGCCGGGAAAGTAGGGGTATCGTAGCTGCCTGTACTGGTGTCATCTGGGAGAAGCCCATCGCCTGTATCACGTCAAAACTAATCGTTTGAAACATGAGGGACGTAGACACAAAAACCATAAGATACGCACATCCATGGCGTCAACGAAGTCGGCAGAGAAGACCACGGTCCTGCAAAAGCACTAGACTCTGACGAGGCCATAGAGTCGACAGAGCAAAGGAGGAACAGAGAACAAAACAAAAGACAAGCGCCTCAGATCGAGCTGAGAATTGAAAAATTGGTAATGCGACATTCGAGCGAGGGCAGCCCACGGAACGCCCTAGTAAAAGGCGAGGGCGTTATCTGTTTGTGCTACCCTCTGTCGCCAATTCCTATTGTAAATCCGGCGGCGTCATGAACAAACTTTTGTATTTCTCTGGGGACACTGGGCGACAGAAATTGCCTTATTCGTGTCACAAGGCACCACCGCGTTTGCCGGGTTTGCCTATGGCTACGGACGACTTCGCAATCACGGTGCATTCAGCCGTCCGGGATGTATTCGCGTCCGGAAAGGTATCGACTCCAGTCAGTTCCATGGACCTTCTCCTTGCCTTGATCACCTCCAAAGCCACGGCTTGCTTGGTACACCTACGGTTAACAGACCTGCACCGTCTGGAGATCGTGTTGGAGGACATCGCTGCTCGCTGGGAACATGGAAGCCTGTCGTTATCCCGCGAGAACGGCTCCCTAATTATTACCGACATTCATATTGGGACCGCCGTGGCGGACACGATGGTCCCTCGCAAACGCAAGCGGCCCCCTGTTGACGAAGAAGCCGACTCTGCGGCCGGCGATGATCCAGATGAGCACTCTTCCAGGAGCATCAGCCGTTCTCCTCCTCCCCCAACTCCTCTTGCAAACCTGGGCAAAGAGTTGAGAGAAGTTTATTCCATTCTCCAAAGGGCCACTGCCAAGGGGCGCCTTCTAGCTGAACGGGTATGTAGTTGATTCCAGTGTTGGAACCCCATGAAAAAGTAAACATTTATTCCCAGTTCTGCGCACCCCAAGGGAGCTTTAACCCCGTCTGCTCCTACATCACAAAGGAGGACTGTGTCAAGGCGCATCGAGAAAGCTCAGGGGGCTCCTCCTCTCAGTCCATCTGTGATCGTGTACACTTCAAGCCGCTGATTCGACCGCACACAGACCCATCCCTCGGCCATTGTTCCTACCTCAACACCTGCTACTCTGAGCCCACATACGCCCAATCGCCATCGATTCCGCCATTTCCTTCGGGAAGTGCGACACGGGTCTCCCTACCTTCAGGTCTCGGCGCGGGAGGCAGGGGAAAAGAGAAGGCACCATGTCGATACCTACACTTCGAGGTCGACTGGGACGAACAAGACGGCCAGGCTGCGAATGTGGGTGATACAGGATGGAAGGATGTACAGAGGATGCGCAATCCGTTCAAGCTAGAAATTGGAATGGGACCAGATGGCAGAGATATGCAAACGGTATGTGCACGTTTTTTGCAGACCGCATATCTTTTGTCACCATGCACTCGGTCAGCTGCCTCCCCAGTGGATCAACTGTGATCTCCGACGATTTGACTACTCTGTACTCGGGAAGTTCCATGTGATCATGGCGGACCCGCCGTGGGACATTCATATGAGTGTAAGTTATTCGTTCAACACGGTCGGAACAATGGGATAACATACGGATTTGACAGCTCCCTTACGGAACAATGACCGATGATGAGATGCGGGCCATGCCCATTCCTGCTCTACAAGACGAAGGTCTCTTATTCTTATGGGTTACCGGGCGCGCTATGGAAGTGGGCCGCGAATGCCTCCGAGTTTGGGGCTACACACGCGTGGATGAAGTTGTGTGGGTGAAAACTAATCAGGTGATCTTTCTTTCTGAACCCGATCTCATATTCAGACTCTGAACAGTACAGCTGCAACGCGTAATTCGTACAGGTCGGACTGGCCACTGGCTGAACCACACCAAGGAGCATATGCTCGTTGGTGTCAAAACTCACATTGACGAAGCCGGTAATTTAAAGTTCCCCAGCTGGGTCAACCGGGGTCTTGACACAGACGTGATTGTGAGTGAGGTGCGTGAGACGAGTCGCAAACCAGACGAAGTATACGGTCTCATTGAACGGATGTGCCCTGGAGGACGCAAGGTTGAGATCTTTGGAAGAAAGCATAACACTAGACCTGGGTGGGTGTCTGTGCGATTGGAATTGATGTTTTTTGTGCCGACCTTTCGAAGGTGGCTTACCCTAGGAAATCAACTCGGGCCCGATCAGATATATGAGGAAGACCTTGCTGCTAGGATCAAGGCTCGTTACCCAGAACGCCTCTTGGGTATGCCAGGAGGGGTAGACGGGAAGCTAACCATGTGACCAAACCCTCTCGTTTTCTTCCCCTGGTTAAATGACAAGTCTATCACTTTCCCCAACTACAATCGATATAGTGCTTGGACCTGCCGTTGAACGCGTGCGAATACGAAGCGAAGCCTAGTCATAATGGAATCGGGTGTAGAAAGGTGGTATGGTCTCGGGCTCATAACTACGACCGGACTTCTCGGACTTTCATAGCTTCATGGGCTGGCAATCGATCGATGCCTTCCGTGCAGACTGATAGTTTGCTCTCGGTTCTTCGATAGTGCTACCCTAATTGGAAGAGTCCGCAAGCCCAGCTAGACTCGTTTAGCCCACTAATTATTGCCCTGCCTTTGTGAGAAACAAAAAACTTCTCTGGAAATTAGTTCATGCGTTGTGTTTCTAATCAATATTAGTCCTTTAATAAATTAAGCTGATTGATGGACTCTCATTTCCACCGAGGGCCATCATGAATGTGAAGAACATACAGGCAGAGCCTGAGTCTGCAGGAATAGATACGAATCTATTGTTAGCGGTGGACTGTGAATCTAACCGATTGTGCTGATCTCCGTTGTCGCTGAGTCTATGTCATAACCATATGGATTCCCAAAAGCCAATATTATTGCTGTTGGTCAGCAAGATCAAGTTCCTCGACGAGTAAATCGTTCACAGCAGTTGGATTGTCGAGGTATACTGATGTGAGAGGATATGGTGATTAGGTCAAAAATAACACGTACGGATTACCTTACCTTGATGTCCAGCATTAGGAATGACAAACATACGCCCATTCTCGTTTCCTACCATGCGGAGATTCTGTAAAGTTTGAAGGCCACCTACAGGATCCATCCAGTCGTGTTCACCATCTAAAAATCAGTGAGTTATGATGGGGATCCCAGATAGGAGACAAGACACGGACAAACGAAAGTAACGGGCATCTTTAGCGTGGGTATCCGGTCAACCAGCGGCATGTGGGCGAAAGCGTATGGTGCGAGAATGTGAGCTGGAGTCTATAAGTTGATAGCGGGTAAAGAAGTGAGCAAGCCTTACATATGCAATACTCCCCTGAACCTTTAGCAAGCGTGATGTTAACGATATAATCGTGCATGTCACGAGTTTCATCTTCCGTCAAACCGGTGAAGCGACGACTCGAGTACTGAACAGACTCGTGAGGAAGTGGCCTATTGAGTCAACGTAGAGATAAAACGGACCTTTCCCACAAGCATAGGTCCCCAGAACAAACTTGAACGTACCACTTGGAATGGGCTCCACCCCTCCTCCCACAGATATGCAAACAGTCTCTGAGATCGACTAGTTTCTTTCTTGATTGCTCTCTGCTGGCTACGAATATGCCGAATGTCAGCATCAGAAGCAGGTGCTGCTTGAGTATCGGGTGAAGCGCGAGGGTTGCCAACATCGGTGAACTCTCTTGAGGGCATTGATAGATTGTCGGGGTTGTGGGGAACGCCAGCGGGGGAAAGTAGGATGAGTTTATGGACTCGTGTGGGATAGCGGAGAGCGTATGCAACACTGAAATATGCACCAAGGGAGTGCCCGATGAGGGTCATCCTTTCAACACCCATTTTGGCACGCCACTCCTCAAGGGAATCAACGAAGAAGGACTCGGCTTCTCGAACACGGCCAGGGATGTCGTCTCGTTTTGCTCTGATGTGAAATGGAACGCGAGCAGAACGACCCATACCAAGCCAATCCAATGCGTAAATACTAGTACCACGACTACCAGCCCAGGATGCCAGCGCAGGGAAGTTCCGGAAGAAGAAGCCAAGACCAGCGCCGTAGCCGTGCAAGACGACGGCAGGTGGAGGAGCTGTAGGGGATGGGATTGTGGCCTTGATTGAAAGGGAGTTGAGATAGTGCTTTGGGGATGCCAGCTGTATTCGCTCTGAGCGAGCGATCACCGGGCTGCCTTGAACTGCAGGAATGGACGTCGTGTCAGGTAAGAAGAAAGGTAGGCGCCTGCACGAGGGATGGGCTGGAATGAGTTCAAGATGATCACAGCAAGGGCAGATGATCCCCACACCTCAGGAGTCGCTCTTCTGCGGCGGCAGCTTGCCTCTCCCCGGTGGTCAGCCTGGAGGACAGGTCCGAGTCAGATCGGGTTCGTCAAAAGGACAGCGCGAAGCAAACCAGCTCCTGAGGCTCGCGGAGAACGTGATGGGTATGTCGCGGGCGGGGGGGATAGCATGGAGGTGGAGAGACGGGGTCGGGCCTGCCATGGAGGTGTCGAGGACGGTGGAGGGAGAGGACGAGCTGTACGCGTGCACCCTCGCGGCAGGATGTCAGCCGGGATGACTAAACCCAGCATGGCCCCTGTCAAGCCCAGCGCGGCACAGCCGGCCCGAAGCAGTCCAGCGGCCGTCGGACACGTCTGTGGCACCGTGTGAGACATTACGTACGCCGAAGCAACCACGTGACTATCCAGCCAATCGGAATCTGTTCATTTCATTCCTTATAACTTCTCCTCCCCCGGCCGTTCCCTCGCCCGCACCTCGCATCCAACCCGCCATCCGAAAAGCGTCTCCCATGGAAAAGCTCGTCGCCTTCTCGCGTTTCAAGACAGCGTGTCCGTTCCTCGGCAGGACGCAGCCACAGACCCTTCGCTCCCTCTCCACTCACGCGTCCTCCCGGTTCCCTGCCATTTCCCAGCTTACTGAGTCGGCTACGAAATGCCCCATCATGGGTCCTGCTCTCCAAATGCGTTCTACCCAGATGGTCGCTGGATACGCCAGCGTCGCAGCTCAGGCAGACGTACAAAAGATCCACCACAGCAAGGGCATATTCCCTGGCTCCGAAATCACCGATGCCGACATCGCCAAATGCCCCCATGCTTCCGCTGCTCGGGCAGCTGCTCGCATGGCCGAACAGCTTGCTGCCGCTGTCAAGGCTGGGACCGCTTCGGTTTCCAAAACCGTCCCCCCCGTCGGTCATGTGGCGCCGGCAGGCTGTCCCTTCCACCAGCCTGTCGCCTCAGACCCAGCCTTTGCTGCGCAAATTTCTGATCCAGTCACTTTCGACTACGATCAGCTTTTCGCAGACGAGCTTGAGAAGAAACACAGAGACCAGTCTTATCGCTACTTCAACAATATCAACAGGCTTGCTAACGAATTTCCCGTCGCTCACACTGCGAATGTCGAAGACCAAGTTCAAGTCTGGTGTGCTAATGACTACCTTGGCATGGGAAACAACCCAGTTGTCCTCGAGACTATGCAGTATGTACTTTTATTATTTCCCGTCCCCACCGTTAATCTGCTCGCACAGCCGAACCCTGGACAAGTATGGTGCTGGAGCCGGGGGTACCCGAAACATCGCAGGAAACAGTACTATGCACCTCTCTCTGGAAAGTGAGCTAGCGTCACTGCACAGGAAGCCTGCTGCCCTGCTCTTTTCCTCGTGCTACGTTGCAAATGATGCTACCCTTTCCACTCTTGGATCGAAGCTCCCTGGCTTGGTGTATTTCTCCGACGCATCTAACCATGCCTCCATGATCCAGGGCATTCGCCACTCGGGTGCGAAAAAAGTCATTTTCAAACACAACGACTTGGAAGACCTCGAAAACAAGCTTCGAATGTGGCCTCTTAAAACTCCAAAGGTCATTGCATTTGAAAGCGTCTATTCCATGTGCGGCAGCGTCGGACCCATCAGTGAAATCTGCGATTTGGCGAAAAAGTACGGCGCTTTGACCTTTCTGGATGAAGTCCACGCCGTGGGGCTGTACGGCCCTCGTGGTGCCGGAGTCGCGGAACATCTCGATTTTGAGGCGCACCAAAAGGCCGGTCAAAACCCGGAGGCTATCAAGGGTAGCGTCATGGACCGTGTTGACATCATTACTGGTACGCTAGATCCCAACGTTCCATCTCGGCTTATCTAATTTTTTTTGGCAGGTACTTTGGGCAAAGCTTATGGCTCTGTCGGGGGATACGTTGCTGGTTCGCGTGACTTCATCGATATGATCCGTTCCTATGCCCCAGGGTTTATTTTCACTACCTCACTCCCACCAGCCACCGTTGCTGGTTCTCGAGCCTCGATCTTGTATCAGAAACACCATATCGGCGACCGTGCTCTGAAACAGGTCAACGTCCGCAAGGTCAAGGAGTGCTTCGCCAAACTAGACATTCCCATCATTCCCGGGCCATCCCACATCGTCCCTGTTCTTGTAGGAGATGCGGGGCTTGCTAAGTTGGCGAGTGACAAACTATTGCACGAACACGGCATTTACGTTCAGGCCATCAACTATCCTACAGTCCCAGTCGGCGAGGAACGTTTGAGATTCACTGTCACGCCTCGTCACACCTCTGAACAGATCGATGGTCTTATCCGCGCTGTGGACACCGTTTTTGCGGAGTTGAATGTCAACCGCACAAGCGATTGGGCAAAGCTGGGCGGCCGCGCAAATGTTGGCACCGGCAAGTGCGATGTGAAACCCATTTGGACGGAGAGCCAGATCAATACCGCGGGTGTTCCACAGACTCTACGGGATGGCCAGCCGGCTATCGTCGATGTTGCAGCCATGGAAATTGTCCGAAAGGACTTCGAGGCGTTGTTGGGCCCCATCGAACGCATGCGCAGGGTCGAAGGCGAATTTCTCGCTGGAGCAATCAAACTGACAGCGAATTCTTTTGCAAAGTATAATAGGGTTACAACTGTTGGCAACCTTGGGATGCCGGGAACTGTCCATGTCCCTGTCTCTGCTTGAGCCACCAATTACCTCCTGTGTACTTGGTACATCTCCTGTAAAGAGGTCTCCGTAGCATGATAAACTCTCGGGCCGTAGAATCGCCATCATTGCGGGATGCACGAAGCGTTCGTAGTGTGCTCGGTTGTCCACTGATCGCATTATCGACTGGCTACATAGCTTACACCGGTACCCTTTTGCAAGCTGATGCCATACTTATTGAAGCCATTCTGCAATTAAATTCTGTAGCCAAACAGCCACCGGATCAACGACGGTGGCTAGTTGATCTCTTGCAGAACAATGCCGCCCACTTGTTACTCACGTAAGAGTGATCGTGAGCAACCCGGGGCGCAGCAATGCTCGGGTATATACCTGTGCAACTCGGAGCGTGACGCCGATGACGGGCTATGAGAGTACAGCTAGCTGTGCTAGTACATGCAATCTTCCGAGCCCGGACTTCACGTCGCCCAAGGCTTAAGTGAATCTGATGATACTTACCATCTGAATCGATTCCAAGTACGATTGGGACCTACCTCTGCGGGACCGGCTGGTGGAGTGGACATCATGATCAGGTCGAGAATAGAACCTCGATCGTAATTTCCTGCGTATCACGTTCAATAGCGTCTTTCCGGACATCATCAGACTCGCCGTTGGCCTCCCTGCCTCCCTGCCTCCCTGACATCCCCATCTTGCCCGCGCGTGCTTGACGATGGTTGATTAATATTCATCGCCACAAAGCCGAGATGCGCGGTCGTAGTTTTCTCGTTTCAAAGACCCTGTGACAAACCAACTATATCTCGTTTCCGGTGGTAACTCCTCGACGTTAGTTGTCGCACACCGTACAAAACGGACATTGAAGTTAGCCAGTAGCTACAGCACGAGCAGGGTCCTCGGAGTGTGGTCGAAAGTTAGCCTGATGCGGAAGGCTCTCACGCTCTGGTGTGAAAACTGTCGCTGTGCTGCCATACGGTCTGCCCTCCACTGTCTTCTCCTCTAGGGTATGGGTCTCACTTTTTCTTCGTTGCTCAACTCGTTTTCGTCACTGTTACGGTGGAGCAAGGACCAGGATATCCGTATATTAATGCTTGGTCTCGACTCGGCCGGAAAGGTATGCTACGCGAGCTAGAACCGTTGGCAACCTCCTATCTCTTACGTGCGTGCGTAGACCACGATATTGTACAGGTTGCAGGTGCGGGCTCTCGGATCTATAATGGACTTTTTTTCATAATCCAAAGTAAGATCGGCGAAGTAGTCTCGACTATACCCAGTGAGCGTTTGGTGGTTGGACTTGTCAGGGCAGCTGACGCGTTGAACTCGAAGCGATCGGATTTAATGTTGAGACCGTGGAGGTGCGTTGACGGTTTGGCACGTCGGGTTACTTGTCTGACTTGCACTAGTATAAGAACATCAAATTTCAGGTGTGGGACCTAGGAGGACAGTCGAGCATTCGGTGAGAGCATATGCTACATTTATGTCCTACGCCAAGCTCATTCCGACTAGACCGTATTGGAGGTGTTACTTTCCCAACACTTCCGCGATTATCTATGTTATAGACTCATCTGACCATGCTCGCTTGGGAACCTCACGAAGCGAGCTGTTGACCATGCTCTCTGAGGACGAGCTGAGTGGTGTACCCCTCCTTGTATTCTGCAACAAGCAAGATGTAGATGGTGCACTGAAGCCGGAAGAGATTAGCGAACAATTAGGACTTGCGGGCGCAGAGACCGCGAGACAGTGGAGTGTGCGCGGTAGTTGTGCGACGAAAGGCGAAGGTTTGGAAGAAGGTCTTGATTGGTGACTGACACCTGTCTTGGTCTAAACCTTGCTGATTATCTGCTCTCAGGCTGGTGAACGCCATCCAAAAGAAATAGATATCTCCCTACATCTCCCTCATCTCCCCACATCGTCCCAAGGTTGATCGAATAGTGGCATACTCACTGTGGCCGCGAGGGTATTCTAATTGCTTTGTAATCCGAACCCAGCCTGAAGTTCAGCTATCTTTGAGGCTTATTCTACCGTTGCCGTCTGGGTTGACTGTCCGTTGGAGGGCGCGGCAGCAAACCCTCGAAATCGAGTCAGACCTTCCACTAAAGGATTCTTCGAAGGGTTGTTATGTGTTTCAGTGGTGTGTTGCTTCTGCCTCCGTCTCCATCTTGCCCGCCCTTGCACAGTCACTACCTCCGTAAGATTAGAACGACTGTCATTTGAACCTTGCAAGTCTGTCTTAGGCGGACTGAATCACCTTTGCTCTGCCTCGATGATAGCACGAAATGGCAGAAGTTGGACGAACTAGTGGGAGCTCGAATGGTATACTGTGGCCGCTCCCGTTGGCGCCAGTAAGGGAGGTGAGCGGGGTCTTTTCATCTGAGAACATGTCAGAGTCGACAGTACAACCACGGTGTATGCCGAGATACAGTCACATTCCCACATCCTCCCCTTTACCCGCTCGCCGAGGCCATGTACAGGTCGTTGATACACAATGACTCGCCTGTGCAATTTATGCAACCATGCCATACACTACGTTCCCCGGAGTTCTCCAAAGAAAAGCTATCTGGTTCTCGACATAGGGTGTGGTTGTTGCCACTTGTCAGGGACGACGTCGTTTATCGGCTGGGCCTAAGTACAGAGGGTGCTCCATCCCTAACGATTAACTTAACGAATCAGATCCACGGAGGCTGAGCGCTGAACACCCGATGCCATGGTCAACACTGCTTGTTCGGACGGGGTCCGCCGCGCGACAGCGTAAAATATAACGCTTGGAGCCTCTACCTCTCGCAAGGATATACATCTCGTGCCCCGCTCCAGTTCCATCTCTCGGCATCAGGGTCTGATAGACACTTTTGGTAGACGTCGTAGTTGGGTCTCCAAACCCGAACGGTACCATCATCGGCGCAGGTGGCCAGCGTTTCGCGTGCCCAATCCACGGCACCGACTTCTCCTGTTTGTCCACGAAGTTCCACAGTGGTAGCCAAGGCCTCCTTCGAATAAAGCGATGCGGGCAAGCGCGTAGCGTTGCTAACATCGAATAGGAACGAGCTGCCAGACTTTCCTGAGCACCCGCTAGCAAGCCATCGCCCACAAGGCGATCCGGCAAGTCGGACATAGAAAGAGGATCTAAGATTTGGGTGTGTCTTTGCTTCTAGTGGTATCAAGGACGGAGCTGAGTAAGTATACAGCCGAGAATCAGCTCCGAGCGCAAAGAGCAGGCCAGAAGTTGGTCCGGAGCCAGCGCATAAGCTCGATATTCCACGTGGGCGGCACGACCCATTTACGGTCGTCGCATCATCAGGTGATGACACACAAGGTGGTCTCTTTTGTTGCTTGGAGTCATCTAGCTCTGTGAGACGGAGATCCCACAAGTTTAGGATACTGAGAACCCTATCAGTATCTCATGCATTCTAAGGTTATCGTAACGCACCCATCAAATGATCCACTACTGACCAGGGCATGAGGCCGAGCATCGACATATAGTATACTGGTAACGCTCCGTGGAAGTGGAGTCATCTTTCTACGTCCACCGTTCAATTTCCCCTGGCCATGTGCAGCATGAATCGTTATGGCAGGCTGGATACTCCCTGTGCTGCTGCTTGCCATCCGGAGGTCCCACACACATATTTGTCCATCTCTACTGCCTGTACTGAGGATGTCACGATGAGATGGATCCCATGCGATGCACTTGACGGAACTTGTGTGAGTCTGCAGCTGCCGCAATGTACTTTGCGTTTCAACGGAAGAAACTCGCGCGCTCTTGTCCCCAGATGCTGTCGCAAGCATGGAGTCATCCGAACTCCATCTCACGTCGAATATGCCGTTTTCATGTGGTTGAAAAACCGTTCGCTGAGGTTCTACGAACGGTAATGGAGTTCATACAATAAACACTTGTGAGTCAGCATACCGAAATCCCATTCGCGTCGCTCAGAAGTATCGAGGACTGATACAGTGCCTTCTTCCGTGGCTACGGCAAGGAGGGGAGCACCGCATCCCTTGGCACCTGTTCTGTAACATGGGTGGAATTCTATTTGAAGTGTGTGTTTTCTCACCGTAAGAATATGTGCAAGCATAAGGTGGCGTCACAAAAGTATGATCAGCAAGAGAAGAGCATCTGAACACGTCGGATCTATGTGAGGATACAAAGGACTGCAGTATAAGATGCGAAGGTACTTTTGCAGGCCAAGGTGAGCAACTCGCACTACAAACCAATGCAACGAGGAGATACGTACCTATTATCCGCAGAGAACTGGATGGCGGACGCCAAGAAGATCTCCGCAACAGGTTGAACATGGTATACCTCCGATTACGACGTTCAGTGAGCCAAAAGGCCTCTGTATCGCCATCCCCCGCCCCTCCATCGTTACGATCTGAACACGCTTGGCGCGATCGTTTTGCGGGGATTTCATCTGGCGTTGGTGGTCTCCGCTTGAGAGAGATGTCCTCTGTTGGAAACGAGTGGCCTTGTGTGTGCGGGAGAGTATTTGTGCTGTTCAGCAACACACATTGGTGGTGGTCCTGGCTCATCATACTTTCGAAATGTCGCGCGTCGATGCGCGATGGTAAACAGTGAAGACCACGTGACCGTGTATGAGCCCAGACGAGAACGCCTCGTGTTCTCGTTCCGCAACAACCACGACT
The DNA here is from genome assembly GCA_038089895.1 of Boletellus ananas. NCBI lineage: Eukaryota > Fungi > Basidiomycota > Agaricomycetes > Boletales > Boletaceae > Boletellus > Boletellus ananas. The sequence continues at coordinate 51,293 of JBBPLS010000102.1, read as the reverse complement.
AAGAACATTGTCAAGGTCCAATGGCATTTAGGGCACCTTTCCGTTCTGTAACTACGACCGCCAGGAGTTCCCTCAAGATTGGTATGATTCCCGCTGACGGGATCGGTAGGGAAGTCCTTCCAGTATGTCTACAGTTTCAGGTCTGTTTGCGTCGATTCCTTACCCATATGACAAAGGGAGCAAAGGCTGCGATCCAAGCTTTGGGATCGTCAATACCAAAAATCGAATTTATCGACCTTCTCGCTGGCTTTGAATGCTTCCAAAGGACAGGAACTGCGCTGCCAGCCGAGACACTTGAAGTGTTGAAGAATGAATGCGACTGCGCCTTGTTCGGAGCAGTCAGGTATGCCTTGTTTCGACTCTCCATACAACTGCGCGGACACTCAATGTCTCAGCTCGCCTTCCCACAAGGTTTCTGGTTATTCGTCGCCTATTGTGGCTTTACGCAAGAAAATGGACCTGTACGCCAATATCAGGCCCGTGTCTTCTGTGAGTTTTCCCCCCCTTCATCGGATGCGAGGAATGACGAGTATATTGTAGGTAGCACCCACCCCGCATGAGCGGCCAGCTGTGGACCTCGTGGTCGTCCGGGAGAATACTGAATGTCTTGTGAGTCTAGCATCATAGTGGTCAAAATGTTCCCAATCAGAGATGGGGGGTCCAGTACATCAAGGAAGAAACACGGACTATTGGGGAGAAAGGCGCCGAAGCCCGTGCAACACGCCTCATCACGGAGCGCGCTTCGCGCCGTATTGGGGAAATGGCCTTTAAGATTGCGTTGATTCGACCCCGCAAGGTTCGTGCAATCTAGCATCCGATCCATGGTGTTGAAATATCTTGCCTTAGCATGTCACTCTTATCCACAAGTCTAACGTACTCTCCGTTACGGATGGCCTCTTCCGCGAAACCGTCCGTGGTGTTCCCACACTACCGGGTGTGAACGGGAAATACGATAGTGTCACAGTCGCGGAACAGCTCGTTGATAGTGCTGTATACAGGTTTGTTGCAACCCTGTTTCACCTAATTATCACCGACCACTCGCAGGCTATTCCGGGAACCAGCGTGAGTGCCTTGAAGTCCGTTCCTCCTGGCTCGGTCAAGCGATTTCAATCAGCATTTACGATGTGATGGTCGCACCCAATCTTTATGGCGATATTATTTCGTGAGTTGCTTGGGATAGACATTTCCGCCGCCTTCATGCCGTATCCCAGGGACGCAGCCGCTGCACTTGTTGGCTCTCTTGGGTTGGTGCCATCGATTAACGCAGGGGATAGCTTTGTGATGGGGGAACCGTGAGTTCTGGGCATGACGAGTCATGGAAGAAGCTCACAGGACGTTCCAGCGTTCATGGGTCCGCCCCAGATATTGCCGGCCAAAATATCGCCAACCCGTTGGCTGCTATTCGTTCTGCTGCGCTTATGCTGCGCCAGCTTGGATATGAAGATGGTGCCGTCTGCATCGAGAGCGCAGTAGACGACGTGATTAGAGAGGGTAGATACTTGACACCCGACCTCGGTGGTAAAAGCAGTACGAGTGAAGTTGTGGACGAGGTAGTGAAGCGGATATGACCAGCAAACGTGGAATCTGTCTTGACGTAGGGTTATGGTTTACCAAAGCTTAGCAAATGCCCATGGACTTCACAGCGCCGCCTTTCTTGCGCGTTCCCCACACACGTTATAAGCGTGCCAGGCCGATTAGAGCCTTGCGTTCTTCTCATCGCTAGTGCGGACACGCTGAGGCCTTCATTTCGTCTGCACGTTGCATGCGTCGTTGCTAGCCGCTGCGATCGGCGCACAAGGTGACAAGGAATGGGAAGGAATAACGGCGCAAAGAAGGGCAAGCAGAAAGAGCCGACTTCTGAATCGGCTGTCCCTGTCAGCGCCCCGCCCCCGCCTGCCCCTTCGCCACCTCCACCCGGGTTTCCATCACCACCTGTTGCGCACCATGTTCCATATCCGTTCGCAACCATCGACCCAGTTGAGGAACGGGAACAAGTCGGGGGCCTCTCTGGTGATTTTGCCGTCACGCAAAGCTGGGATTGCCCCGAGGCTGATCGTCTCCCTTCAGGTGGCCCTGGTGAGGGTGCAGAAGAGGAGGAGTCATGGCAAAACGTCGATCGCTCAGCCGATGGCTGGGTGGCTGATCCACCCGGAAATAGTAATGGTGTTTTGGACGACCCCAGTGGTGGCTGGGAACCCAGTGTCACTCAGGCGCATATGCCCGCCAAGTCAGCACAGAAGAAGATCGGTGGAGGAGACCATACAAAGTCTCACCATCCCCAACAGCCACTCCAACTTGCACTATCGAATCACCAAAACACGGAATTCGGTACGGGCGTGGGGGTTCCAAAGAGTGCCAGCAGCTGGGGTTACACAAAGCCCCAACAGGCCCGGGACACCTGGGCTCCTGCGGATGGCAGATGGGAGGAAGACGACGAGTGGAGTAACGACGAGGATGGCGACGAATGGGAAGAAAATGGTGGGTGGGACAACGATAATAGCGAGCAGTGGGCTCGGGGCCAGCAATCTCACTCCGCGACGTGGGCTCATGCTGTGTCTGCCCACCCCGCTCATTCCCAGTCGACGTCGCGTGGGTTGACTGGCGGATGGCAGAGCTGGGGTGAGGAAGCGCGAAGGCTACCCAAGGTAACTTTTGATCCCGCCATTCCACCCTCCCCTAGCTCTGCTGGGGGCGAGACGGTTCTATCCCAATTGCAGCGGTCCCAGGTCTTGAATGCGTTGCTTAATCAACCACAACAGAATCAACGGCCCTACCCCACGGCCCCGGCCGACGGTCCACCAGTCACCGCTGCTGCCGCGAATATCTGGCAGCAACACCGTCCTCAGCATGGGAGCCAACATCAGCAGCACCAGCACGAGCATCATCGACGCTTTGAACAACATCATGGACACGAAAGCAAGAAGAGTGCAAAGAGTGGTTCCCAGAGGACGCAGCAGCAAAGCAAGAGCGATAGCCAACGGCGGGAAGAAGCACATGATGTCTGGGGGCTCGGTGACGGGTGGAGTGACTTAGAAGACGAAGATGAAGACGAACAACAGGACATGACACAAGATGCTTGGGGTCGTAAAGTTCACTTCTCCCCCGGTGCGTTACGAGCGTCTGTGCTTCCCTCTTCCGTCCCGTCGGCTGCCCCATCGGCCGTCGTCGAAAACCTCACCGTCAATGCTCTGCCACAGAACAAGCTTGGATTATCAACGATCCCGATGTCAAAGACACTTTCGTATGCGTATTCGGGAACTACATCATCTGCAGAGAGCGAACCAGGCCGTGCGGCGATGCAGCGGATAACGGATTTCCAATTTGTCGAGTCGCGGGGTGAAGCCCTGGAGAGCGTACAGCGCGCCTTTTACGGGAAGGAACGCAAGGCTGCAGATCGCTTCCACTGGCTGTTTCCGCCAGAAAAAGATGAACGGGTCTTGTCCCTTTTAAACTGGATACATTCCATGTCATTTGGGATTGCATCCTTTGGTGTGAGCTGATTTATGTTTCCTATACAGGCGCGGGCTTCTCATGGTTCCTCAGCTACAGAAATTTCTGCAGACGCGAGAGCGGGGCGCTCTGATCATCAATGCTGCTTATCGGCCCATCCATTCTCCCAGCGAGCCAGCTTTCGATTGGGTCACTTGGAACCAAATTCAACGTACGATGGATCGGATTTTGCAAGAATCCGTCGGCTACTATAACCCAGCTATGCACATCATCATCTTTGTCCTCCTCCCCTCACCATCCGGAAACAGTGTTGCTATTTGGAGGCGGAAGTTACCTATTCCGAGTAACATCCGTCTGGCATATCAGGCCCAAATCACACAGGCAATGGCTTCCCTGCGCAAGGAATACCCGGTGTTTGTGGATGAGTACGCGTGCTGGCAAGGATGCAACTTGGATCTAACGAGATGTCTAGATTACCGGCCCCACCCGAACCAACGCCTCCGCCGCCTCCCAAGAAGAAACGAAAGTGGTATAAGCTTTGGTTATCTTCATGAGTGGTATGTCCTCGCTTTGGTTGGAGTGCCTCGCATCTATGACTGTATGTCGTACACGACTGGTGAGGTTGTACTTGTAGGGTCCGCGCACCCTTTGGGTCATGGCTCGACCAAGGATCGTGTTTCCGCGCAACCACGATTATATAGAATAGAGCACACCTACAGCGTTGTAGCGATGTTGTCCTGGCAGTTCACACAGCCCATGGTTATGGGAGTCTTTGTGCATGAATGGTGCAATATCATTAGGACGAGCGGGGCGGTGAACACGACGAGGGGGCTGTGGGGCTGGACAATTACTTAGGTAATGGACGCTCGCACGGTACGCTGGACAAGGTCGGCGACGACAGTGACGACGACGAGTCGATTGGAGGTCCACGACCGTCTACCGGGCGATGCCCAGTCTCTTTGGCTGATCGATCTGCAAACGTCGCCCCCACACCTCAAGCACAGACATGGCCTCACTACTCGCCGTCGCTAACACCGAATCAGGCGATGCCCCCCAGCGCGTCCTCGTTCCCAACGACACAGAGAAAGAAACTCTAGAGTCTCACGAAGTCATCGAGCTTCAGGCTTTCAGCGAACGCAAGGCATGGATAGAGGAGAAAATCAAAGTGGGTTTCCGCCCCGGTCCCACCCCATCTCTCCGTTCTCACTCGGGTCATCTGCCAGTTTCTCGAGCAGTTGCCCCCAATCCAGGTCTTCGCCGGCATTGATGCTGTTCGCGCTTCTGCCCATTCTGTGCCTGGCCTACCTTCGCGCGAACAACTGCAAGACTGGTTGGCGGAGCACGACAAGATCGAAAAAGAAACCGAGATTTTCGACTCCGGCGAGCTCAAGAAGCTCAGGAAGTTTACAAAGGGTATGAATCAGACCTTTCCTCCCTTTCCATTTACCGACGAGTTGCAGCTGCCACCCAACGCCATCTCTCCCCAGAGGACACCGACCTCATCGAACTCACTCTCACAACCATTTACGAGCTTGACAAGCTCCTTCATCTCCTCCGAGATCGTTCAGAAAACCTTGACCTTCTCGGTGTCCGGCTTAGTTGGGAAGAGCACCGCACGGTCGCTTGGGCAGATCTAAGGAAGCTCCAGGTTGATATCGAAGCGTTCCTCGCAACTCGTGCTCGATGGTCCCAGTCAATCTATGAAGTAATGGCAAAGCACGAAGAACGACCTTCCGCACGTAGAGGATCTGTTGCCTCCATGGCTTCCGACACTTCCGTGACTTCCAACGCCGGCTTTTCTCGGACCGCTCGCTTTAAGCTCGCAGAATTACTCTCTCGTGATGCGGCCCAGTATTCTGGAAAGGTGTCCTCCCTGCGACACGGAAGGATCGCTGCCGCGGGAAAGGCTCTGGACAGGTTGATAGACAACAGTCGACGGCCTGTTCCAGAGGAGTTACTTGACGAGCAAGACCGTCTTGAGGAGAAGGGCATCCATGAAATGGAGGACGTCGGAAAGTTTGTCATGGACGTTGTGATGCAATGGAGAAAGTGAGCAACCTCCACCCCACGTCAACTTTCCGCATAGTTTATCTTTCTAGGGCGGACGAACTTTACGTCGAGACCATGAAGGATTACGCCGCAGCACAGAACCTTTTGGAAGAAATCGAGACCGCTAAACTTTACCATCCTATTCCTCGGCAGAGCTCAAGCTTTACCTCCCGTGTCGACACTCTGATCAAACGTCTCACGCTACGTGGGGACCCGATGTCTAGCCCTGGCATTTTTCCTCGACCAACACACCCTCTGTTTCTGGATCAACTGTCGTTTAACGATACACTTGTTCGGAGTTTGTCCACGGAATTTGTGACCGTCACGGACTTAGTTTCCAGAGTGGATGGCCTCGCCAGAGAGTACCGTTCGAATCATGAAGCCGTCAAGGAAGCTGATCTCCTTTCGCAGTCTGCGAGCGAGCTGTTGTCAAAGTCTAACTCCATCGTCGAGCGCCTTTCGTATGGGGTTTCGACTTATGAGGGAGACGGATCACCACCAGACTTGACATCCGAAACCTGCCTACAACCCACCGCACATGCTACCTTTCTCGCTTTACTTCCAGCATTACTAGAAGAAGCAGATCAAGTCGGTTCTGCTGCAGACAAACTCGTTTGTTCTTTCCAGTTAGCACTCCTTAACTTGGATCGACCCGGGATCGACCTTTCCTTCAAGCAACATGCAGCCAGCACATTGGATACATTGGTAGTTACGCGCGACAGATTACGTGTTCTTGTCAACGAGACCAACACGCGAATCGGGCACCTCCGAGCCACCAGGAAGATATGGTCAATCATGGACGAATGTCTGAAAGTGTTACAAAATATTCAGGGCGAGCTTGGAGAAATGATGGAAAAGGAAAAATGGAAGTCATCGGACGGGTCGGGTGCGCATCCTATGACTCCCGAGACCCCGCAATCTCGTAATCTGGATCCCATCGTTTCCTCCTCGGACATGCTTCAGCGCCTTGACAACGTACGCGGGACTCTTTTGCACGACATCGCAGTACCGTTATCTTCTCTATCGGGTTATCTCGGGGCATCTTTAGACATCTTCCTTGCTCAGACGTACGACGGACTCACAAATCGACTAGAGAATGTCAATCGGATGATACAGCTCTTGGACGTGGTCAAGTCTCAATCTGCGGCGATGACCACTCTTCGGGACGAAGTAAACGAGTTGCAGGTCCGGATTGAGGACCTAGTGCTCCGATATGACACCGCTACCGATGATGCACTATCAGGAAAATCACCTCTCGAACACATCTCGGAGACATACTCGGGGCTTCAGTCAGATACTGACACCCTCTGTGACTCAGTCAAGACCTTTGTTAATGGTATTGCCCATCGTATACCCATGGTCGCTCCAGATCTTGGCGACCGCGCCTCCACCCCTTTTACCCGCAAAAAGCTCTCCTTTGTTGACTCCCGCCTTGGTGGCTTTGCTGTCGAACTTCCTTTTTCACTCACTAGCCTGGACGATAGTGTTCGCGAGGACTCCAATTTCCTTGTCATGAAGCTCAATGGGGGGTCAGAGAGTTTACGCCGGAAAGCTGATCATCTCCAGCTCGCTCGTATGGCGAGAGAAGTCGATACTGCAATATCTTCAGCGACTTGTGACTTGCGTGAAGTCACTCGTGATCTCGAGACCCTGTCCATCTCCATCACCTCAATACCACGAACTAGCTTGAAACTGCAAGATTTGCAGGAACTGTCTCAAGCTGTTGAACGGCACTGCTCCTGTCATCGTTCTCGCCTATCCCGTTCGCTGTCTTTAATCAGAGAATCAATTCGCCGCATGGAGTCAATATCAGCATCTCGTGACTTAGGCTTTCATGAAACGCTACTCTCATCACGCCGACGAAGTGTGGATGACTTGGAAATCAAGTTTACCTCGTGGGGAAATAGAGTTGCTGCAGTTAAGGGAGATATTTTGGAGGCTATTTTTCTCGAATCTCGAAGGTTGGAATCTCTGCGTATTCAGCACGAACGAGAAGCAAAGGAGAAGAAGGACCAGGAAAAATGCAAAAGCTTGGAAAAAGCCGCTCTTCGAGAAGCGGGGAAGCTGGCTGTCGAGCTGAGACATCATGACGGACATGTTCTTGAGGTGGCGGGAGGATTGGTTCAGGAGTCAGACCTGCTTCCTGAGACCGAGAGTCATCAGGGACGGGTGAACCGGGAACTTCCAGACACGCTTCCTGAAACACGAAAGTGGAAAGAGGAGCAGCAGCAAATTACCCCTACTTTCCTGCGAGAAATTGAAGAGAGCAGCTCAAACGGGGAGATGGCAGAAACTATGACAGAGAAAATAGGTTCTAGGGTCACGGAATCTAAAGAAGTGGAAGCAGTTGAATGCGGAGGAGATACAGTCGCTCAGTGGAACCGGGACCTTGTCCGAGAAAAGGACGAAACTGTGTTCACACCACCTGGTATGTCTGGTGGTCTGCAAGAAGGTTCGTCTTTTTTGGTCGCTTTTGTTGAAGTAGTAAACTCTTTCCCCCAGATGTGTTTGGCCTGCGGGTAGCTCCTTCGCCTTCCGTCAAAAGTCGAGGAGAAGATGAGTTGTTAGACAAGATCTTTACTCTTAGGAAAGGTCTAAGATCGATCAATATCAATGAGATCGCCAGGCCCACGGCAACGTCGGTGTTTGCGGCACAATTGCCAACTTTGGAGGAGTACGGGAAGATGAACATTCGGTTTTCTACCATCCTGTCTGCGGTCACCTCTTTGCCTCCATCTCCTCTGGCGGCTGCTGAGGTAGAACTTCGGTCGCTGAGGAGCGAACTAGATGCCTCCCAGGAACTTATGCAGCGCATTCGCCGGTTAGCAGATCTTGCGGACGTCGCTCATAACTGTGACATGGCCCTCAGTGATCTTCTGGAACACATTGACAGCTATCCGGCACCTCCTACAGGACCCTTGTCGAGTACACACGTTTCAACGCCCCGTTTACCTCCAGAGCAGCAGCTCAGTGCTCGAATTGGCTTCACCAGGCGAATGTTTGCGCACGTAACAACACACTACGAACCGAATAGTGACGATCCTCGTGCCGTCACCGAGTACCGGCGTGTCCAGCAAACTTGGCAGGAGCTGGAAGACATGGCTAACGACAAGCTTGGGGGAAAGAGATCACGATCATCGAGTGTAGTCAGCTCTGGCCGAAATAGCCGTACGTCTCTTTCTGCTGTTAGCTCTTATTCGGGAGGATCGAGTCGTACGAACAACCCCAGACTCCCTCACGGTGGAAAAGCCAGCAGATACTCAAATCTTTCCGTGGGGGGCTCAGGGAATGGTCGGTTCCTGGCCCCAAACAATCCATCTTCTCAGCGTGCGTTGTCCGGCTCCTCAAATGGTCATCGCCGCTCGTCCAGCAAATTATCCATGGCATCGGTGGATACAGCACGTTCAGTTTCTGGACCTATCACGTCAGCGTCGCCCGGATTCTCGTCTTCCGTGCATAGTTCCACCTTCGCTTCCCGGCAGCGCACGGCCAGCATGTCATCAAGCGCCTCGGGCCCTGCCCCCACTCCGTCGTTGACGGTGCGGTCGTTGACACAAACTAGGTCTCGAGTGTCTCCTACGCCTTCAGAAATTTCATCGAATTCACGAAGTAATGCTCCACGGTCCTCTTCGTCCATGTCAACCTGGGCTCGCGCACCGAGACAATCATTTCCCGTGGCGAGCAGGGTTCAGACCCCCCCTCGTCGGGCTCAGCTACCCGTCAAAAAAACGTATGTTGCTAACCCGCAAAATAAGCTCGATGTGGCGGTTGGAGATGTTGTCAACAAACTTCCTGTGAATATCAATGTCGAAGTTGTCGCTGACACCTGGAAGGATCAGAGTGGCAAATACTGGATTGGCGATCAAGAGCCTAAATTATGCTTTTGTCGAATCCTTCGATCGCAGACTGTAATGGTTCGTGTTGGGGGTGGATGGCAGGAATTATCTAAGTATGCGATGCACTATTAAATGGTTTCCTATGACGTACGCTGATGTTTACTCAGATTCATCAAAGACCATTTCGCAGATCAGTTTCGAATAATGCCCCCCGACTCACCGCAGTTTGGTTCCCCTCGGTTTGGGTCCAGAGAGGAAAAATGGATTAGCTCCGCGACCTTGTTTGAAGCATCAGAAACTATTTCCTCTCCTCCACCTCCACGTACCCCAGAACCGTTAGCCCCATTCATACCCTCTTTCACCATTTCTACGCCTAGTGCTCACAGTCCGCAGACTGTTAAGTCTTCATCATCATCAGGGTCGCCACTGGCCCCTTTACAATTCATACGACGTGCAAACCCACCAATGCGTCCGATGACACCATCAAAACCACCTACTCATCGCCCTCGGACAAGTATACCAAATACGCCAGCCCGACACACAACATGGAGACCTTGATAACTAATTGTCTACAGACTCTACACGGGACGCATCACATACGGTCACAGACACCTACCACTAATTATTACTTTCATGTTGACTTCATGGGATATCAGGGACGCTCACTAGCGATACCGCTACTTACCGCTACGCATTTCCGTGTTGTGTACTTGTCATGTCTTTTACATAGATTTATTGTCCGACGTCGACACCGAGACTAATTCTTTCTATTTTTGGCAACACCTGCCTGGCTCTCTCGACCCGACATGTAACGTGCACCTCAACAGAGTTCTCCAAGAATTACCCTTCCATGGATTCTGATCTGAAGTGCAACCGTCTCAACTGCAGGAAAACGTTGGTCGACAAGGCAGTGGTGGTGTGTACGGATCCTTGTTCCCTGTCATCTCGCTCATCGAAGACTGTGTGGACCGTCCAGACGACGTGTAAGCCATCAATATTCGCGTCATGGCCCCATAACCACGCGTTTCAACGAGAATAGGCTCGCATATATTCTGCTGTGAGCTGACTAGCAGAGCTTTCATGCCATTTCACGATGATTTACTCCAAGCAGTGGAATGTGCCAACGAGCTGTTCAATGCATCCCGCCTTTGTCCAGGTAAAATTCTGTCACCGAGTTTCGACGCGTGCCTAATAGTCATAGCTTGCGAAACATCGCTTACGGAGCCGTGCGTGAACATGATCTATCTCACGGGTCCTTCCCCTGAAACACCGTTACGTCTATTAGGGACGACGTGGTGGTAATGCGCCAAGTCTGTACTGTGGATGCCATTGATGAAGCAAAAAAAGGTGTGTTGTTTGCACCCGACGAACGATTACAAAACGGTGCGTGGGCGGGCATTTGGCGACATGTACTGTACTCTCCTCAATCGCCTCACAAGTCCGTTCTTTCGGGGCTGAGCCCATCTACTATCATGGAAATTTGCAGTCGGTCTGTGCTGTCCTGATCCTTCCACCGTTAAAGTTCACAGCCATGAAGTGCATTATCTTTTTGGCAGTATCAAATACATCAGGAAAAGTGGGTCACCCTGGCCTTCCGTTGGTTATTCAGCATGTGTGCGTCACGCAGTTCATTCCAGCATGCCGTTACTCGGAACCTCAGCGACAAGAATGCCCAGCTGCAGAAACAACTCGAAAATGTCATAAGGGAAGGTACGCACCGTCCCGTCATGATAGAGCTACTTCACGAATAGACAGCTATTATTTATAATCTCAGCCAACGGGGAAATCAATCTCCTTGGGAGCAAGGTTGCAGGTAAAGGATAGTGTCATATATCTCATGACGCCTTGCTTGTTCCCGAAAACAGAACTGGAGAGAGATCTTGAATTGGAGCGTCGGAGGGTCCGTGAATTACAAGACACGTCGAGAGAGCGAGAGAAGGAGTACCAAAAATTAAAGGTAAGATTGATCGAACTTATTTCAACCTCAACTCCCTAAAGCAGTCTAGGGTCAGCTCGACAGAGTGAAGAGAAGGGCTCTTCTTGACCCCGATACTTCCTGCACAACTCACCCTCCTGTGCAAAGTTTTGGTCGTTCTCATCGTTCTCTCGACAGCCAGTCGAGGCAAGTGGACATAGGTGCCGTGGTGGATGGCATGGAGGCCATCGGGGTAAATTCTTGGCCGACTTGCCTTTGTCAAACCCCCATATCTGACAATGAATCAGATACAACGAACGCCTCTTGTTAATCGCGTCACGAGGGGGAGTATCGGGATACAACAGGGACATACCGGACTACAGCACGTAGTGCCGCACTCGACCGCGCCCGCCCGAGCTGCCACCACACACCGCCATTCGCTTAACATAGGGGACCGCTCCTTCATGACCAACTCTGTTTCTGATCGATCGGATAGTACCCACGAAGTGGAAAATTTGCTTCTTCCGAAGACGGTCAGAGGGCACTCTGGAATGCAATCCGGTTCGAGCGGATGGGGAACTGGCTCAGCAAGGTCTCATCAGGTTCACCGACGTTGGTAGCATGCACTTTATGCTCAGATATTCTTCCTCACCCCTTCATCGTAGCATTCAACCTTTCCACAAACAAGGGGTTCAGGCCTGGAAGATGACCTCGTTGATATCCCATGAAGCCACGAATCATGAGTCCCAGGTGTAGATTAAGTTAGACCAGTAAACCAACCACAGACAGAGGTACATGTATAACATAGCGTGTATGAACCGGTGTAGCGTAGGGCAGTGCGTGATATAGGTCAGCGTCAGTGAAAGCAAAATAAAAGGGAAAGAGGAAAAGGTGGGTGGAGAGTCGCTAACCTCACTCGTATCGGAGACTGCCATTTTTCTCATCTTCGAGGTACTGTCCGATGGCCAGTATGTCCTGGCCAGCGCGGCGTAGGTAAACAGCAAGCACATTTCTGTCTGCCTTCGGCAGCAGTGCAGCGAGCTTATCGACTTGTCGATTGAACTCCGCTCCCGAGGTTAAACTCTCATACTGCGGTGCACCCCCACGGCCATCGAAAAGAGAGGGCCTGCGTGTCATCGTACTGGAGCGCTGAGGGACCGTCCCGTTCATTGAATTCTGGGAAGTGACAATAATAGTTTGGGATCTTTGCATGCGGTTGGGAGGGGCGCGTGGACCTCCAGGGACAGATGGTGCGACGGGCGGTAGGTTAGCCGGGCGTGGACTGGATTGTTCGTTTCCATTCCTCGGTGGACTCTTGGATAGTGTCTTTGCGGGGGATGGAGGGGTCACAGACTTTTCCTTCTTAAGGCTAACCCTACGCCCAAGGGATGCGAAGAAGCTCCCAGGGGACCTTGCAACCGAGGGGGAGACGGCTGAACGGCTAGACGAGGATGACGATGTCGCGATCATCGTAGACGCTCGAGAGGGACGGGGAGCCGTGGCCAACGCAGGATAAGGAAGAGGAGGGGGTGCATTGGGCAGGCTGGCATCATCAGCAGCACGCGGAGCAAGGTCGGTTGCCGAGTAAGCATCTGCCCGCCTCGGAAACGTAACACCTGAATCAGTGGATGATTGAGAGATATGACGCGGCGCAATGGATGGGGAAGAAGTAGATGGAGCACGAGGTCCTCTTGATGTATTCACATTGGAGCGTTTCACCGACGAGTGGGGACGAAGAGCTAACCATCTCAGCCAGATGCTAGAAAGTAGTAACGGTCGGACCTACCCTTGTACCTGGTCTCAGAAATCCAGTCGCCCAGACCACAATCATACTTGTACAATTCGTTGATCTTGCAAGCATAACCCATGGATCGTTCCAAGGCGGTCCGTTTCACAGTCACGTCTGCAAAGTACATCGCAGACGGGTGTGCCGACTTCGTCCTCCGCACTGGCAATTTCGGCTGTGACACAGAATGAGTGACCGAGGGCGAGGATATTCCGGACGAGCGCTTGCTCCCGGCAGAAGGTCGATTGAGTGACATCAGAGATGGCGTGCGCGGTAAGGATGAGAAACGTTTGATGTTGAGTGCATTCTTCAGCGACTTCGTATCCAACTGAGGGAGATCATTCTTCGCTGGAACGGGAGGTACTATCTCTCCGAGGGTGAGGGTTTTTTCGGCATCCACCCAGCTTTGCGCGGCACTTTCGTCGGTGCGAGGTGAAGATGGCAGAGGGTCAACAAGAGGTGGCTCTGAGGTATTACTACGACTGAGGTTGGGCCGGAGGTTGTCAACGCGGCGGATGTCCAGGCCCTTTCCACTGTTCCGTCCTTCGTGACCACGCGGGGGTTCAATAACGGTTGGCGGTGGCACATCGCAGGAACTCATGATTCCCATGTCGTCAATTGCGAGACCGATGGAAGCCACTAGATCGTCCATCGAGTCAAGACGAGGGAGTAATGTAGCAAGCACCTCGTGCGGTGAGGATGGAACCTCGGAATCCAAAGTAGATAGCCTTGATGGGGGAAATGCACCTTCTCGGACGTGGTGTGGCTTGAAATCGAGGCTGAAGCTTTCCTGCGGGCTGGCCCCGGAATTTACTTTTGCAGGGCTCGACAAAAGGCTGAGGATACGTACCTGGGAGGACTATCAATGGAAGGAGCCGCAGGAGGAACCATTGGGGTCGCTTTCTTCGGACTTGTAGATACGGCCTCCCTCTTAGTCGATGGCGACGAAGACTTAGCTTTTAATGCTGCAGCCACGTGTGGTGGTAATTGCAGCACCTGTTTCATGGCCTCTACATCATCTTTCCGTCGGACGGGTGAATACCTAGGAGGTCGTGGGGGCGGTGGCGACTTGGAGTCAATGCCCAGGACGGCCTGGGGAGGTGGTGGAAGTGGTCCCGCAGTGGCATGTAGACCGGGCTGGTAGTGCAGGTACGGGGATGACGTTGTGGCGGGTGAAGTCAGAGCAGTAGAAGGGGTCAAAGGACTGGAAAGATTGGTCCTGGGGGACATGAGGTCTTGTGTGCTAGAGTGTGGACTTGAGAACGCGGGACTAGGTGTTGGGGATTGAGGAAAGAGGTTGACCACAATGGGGCCAGCAACACGTCCGGTTATATGCTTTGACTCGCCTATGTTCGGGGTTCGTACAGGAGCAGAGGATTCCATGACCTCTTTGACGGGACTGACACAGGGAGTGAGCGCATCTCTTCTCTGGCGTCCACGGTTGGTCGAACAGCCCGGGTCCGATATCTCGGAAGGTCCGGGAGACGGCGACCTCGACTGCGGTATCTGGAATACGGGTGGCCTGAGGGAATCGGTGGCAGGCAGCGCGTTGGACGGTTGCTGTGGAACCGATGCAGACCCGGGGAAGCTGGCCGTACCAACAATGGCGACCTCACGGGAAGATTTGCGGGGCACATGGCCGACGCCTTTTGGGAAGACGCCAAGGGCATCGAGGGATGATCGTAGAGGACGACCAACGGTAATGGAAGACTGCGGCTTGGATACAGGAGTCGTGGGTGGTGTCAAGGCCGAGTACGTTTGGGGAGACGCGTCTGGCGGTGCAACCAATGCCAGCCGACCCAGACGGGCCTCGAGGCGGGAACGCGAACTGCTCGGTGGACCGCCACCGGAGACGGAGGCGGAGGCGGAGAGCCGAGCGCCATGTCCAGTGCTCTTTTCTGTGTGGTCCAGCGCGTGGGCGTCCATCTCCACGATGGCAAGACGTCTTCGGTCAGTGCCCCCCTGGGAAGGGATGCTGGTCCGACGAAGCGCACCGGTCGTCGAGGGGTCTGCGGGAGGCGATGCGGCGCGTGGTCCAGGATGTGGAGTGGTGTGCGTGGCGCTGTCGGACTCGAGCGCGGGCGAGCGCGACGGAGACCAACGTCGGCCAGCATCGTCAGACTGGTAGTAGGACAAGATGGCATCGGTGTCTTGTCGTGCCAATGCTGCGCTTACCGTCACTACGCCCACCCGCATCGAACATGGCAGAACGAGACACGCACCGGCTGCGCACATCATCAACTCGAGACGGTGGAGGGCGAGTGGCGGTCTACACAGCGAGATATGAAGACATTGGCTACTCGGCCAAGCAAACCGCCCGTGACGAGGCGCTGTTCATATACGCAAACCGCACACCGTAATACGCTCGACGCTAGGTCCCAACAGCCAGGAGCACCGCCTCAGTACCGCTCTGGCCCCCACAGCCGTGCGGCCCCACCACCACCGCCGAGCCTGCTCACTCCGTCGCTCTCTCCACCACGGACGGACTGACATCACTGATCCGCCAGCCGAGCTCTCTTCCTGCCCAGAACGGCCGAACAGTTGCGTCACCAAACGTCCAGGCGTCGTCGACTCGGCAATGCTCTGCCCTTTCCAGCACGATCCTTCGGGCGTCGGGGCCAGCGCTACGCCTGTAGAAAGCCCGTCCGTACCCACTCACGAAATTCTGGAGCTTGTCCAGCGCACCAAACGACTCCAACAGGTGCGCAACGAGGGGCAACAGGATCGGTGAGGTGTACACTCCGGCGGCACATGGTTGGTAGGGTGATGCCACGGACTTGGATTGTGTTGGATGCGGCGCCGAATCCGAACCCAAGAAAAACCTCGGGTGGCCTACGATTTAGGCACAACATCACCTCCCCGAACGCGGCCGAGTGCAGGCAGTACCCACCCTCGAGTATGACGCTGCGCAATGCTTCCCGGTCACTCGGATACTTGGCAACGGGTTTGCAGTAATGCCACGATTGTCCCGCCCAATCATCGACCGTCAAGGCAAGATGGTGCGCCGTGATCGTGCACGCCACCGTACTGCCGAGCGACTTGACGGTTTCGACCGCCGCCCGAGTGGTTGCATGCTCGAGCACGATTCGTAGCTTGGGAAAGGTTTCATGTAGTCTTTTTAAGTGGGGAAGAAATCTTTCTTCCGCGTTCAGAACGCAGGTGTTCTGAAGTTTGCCAGTGTTGTAAGTAGTCGAGGACAACATTGACCCACTTACCGAGGCGGCGTCTGACGGCACTTCCCCGTGCAGGTTCAAGACGAGATCACACCTCTCCATCTCCTCGAGGACGGGATAGTAGACTTCGTACGATTCAATACCATCATCTGAATTGGTGGTCACACCCCTGGGGTACGACTTGACGCCTACGACGCCTGCATCTTTTGCCTTTCTCACCTCTTCCGTGGTGAGGTCAGGCGAGAGATAGAGGACCATCAAATAGTCGACCTCATTGTCGATTTCCCGTAGTCGCTTCCTGTACTCTACCGCCTGGTCAGTCGTAGTGATCGGAGGTGATAGATTGGGCTGGATCCTGGCTGAGATGGGGCTGCTGGTCTTGACAACATCGCTCACCATCACATAGGCCAAGTCGAAGCCGCCTTTTCGGACGTGCGGTGCAACCAGCCTTGATAGATCACCGCTCCGCAGATGGACATGAAAATCTGCGGGGGATTCCACAACCAATGTTCTGTCGACGGTAGACATGAGTGCAATAGCACGGACACGTGACGACCATGCCAGGCGCGTTCGGTTTTCAACCTGTCTGGCGACGCTTTCTACCACCGCTCATGGTCGCAGCTGGTTCGATTACCGTTGCAGGTAGGCGTAGTCCGTTGTGGTCGTGTACCGCATTCTGACACCAATCAGTACGCGTGCGACCTCCAACAGCCTGGGAGGCGGCTCGGCTGCCAGAACCATGCTATGATACCACTATCCGCGGGGACGGGACTCTCGCGACACCCGCCAGATCAGTGTTGACTTCGTCACCACTTCGTGACATCGTCCAAATAGTGGACGATCGTATCCTCACTTTCGATCCCGACGAAAAGGACAAGGCACGTGCGTTCGTTGAGCGCGGCTTTATGCCCCCGGGGACCAAGCGGTACAAGGATAAGAGATTCATGTTCGATAGGGTCTTTGATGGCGATGCACGGCAGGAGGAAGTATACGCGGTTACCGCGAAACCATTGCTCAACGGGCTGCTGGACGGCTACAATGCTACTGTATTTGCATACGGTGTATGTCATCCAACATGGGTTAACTCCGCGACACTGCTGATCGCTTTGCAGGCAACAGGTTGCGGAAAGACACACACCATTAGTGGAACAGGGACGGACCCAGGAATAATCTACCTCACCATGGCCGATCTCTTCCAGCGCATCGAGGACCGTAGGGATGAGTGGACCACCGAGGTGGTCGTCACTTTCCTTGAAATATACAACGAAGAAATTCGCGACCTTCTCGCCGAAGCTGGTGCCCCTGCTCCACGTGGCGGTCTCCAGATCCGTGAAGACAAATTCGTCAAAGTTATCGGCCTTGTCGAGTTGCGGCCCACCAGCGCGGAAGAGGTCAAACAGATCGTCCTCCAGGGCAACTCGCGTCGGACACAGTCACCTACCCACGCGAACGAAACTTCATCTCGCTCACATGCCGTGCTTCAAGTACACGTCACACAATCCCCGCGGACTGCCTCTCTGACTGAACAGCGAACAGTGGCCACGCTTTCTATCATCGACTTAGCCGGAAGTGAGCGTGCCGCCGCCACGTCCAATATGGGTCAGCGAATGATCGAAGGCGCCAATATTAACAAATCTCTACTTGCGTTAGGAAACTGCATTAACGCGCTCTGCGAGAGTGGTGGTGCCACTCGACACGTTCCGTATCGCAATAGCAAGCTTACCCGTTTGTTGAAGTTCTCTTTGGGCGGTAACTGCAAGACTGTAATGGTTGTCTGCGTGGCACCTACCTCTCAGCATTTTGACGATACACACAACACACTTTTATATGCCGAGCGCGCTACAAAGATCAAGACAAAGGTGGTCACTCGCAACGTTGTCAATGTTGATCGTCACGTTGGGCGATACGTTGAAGCCATCAATCGCCTTAACATTGAAGTTGCAGAGCTCAAAGCCAAGCTTGCGGGGAAAAACACTGCCGAAAATGATATCGCCAGACGCAAGAGAGCGGAAGCTAACGCCGAAGTGGAACGTGCGAAGCAAGATATGCATGCTCGAATGGAGCAGACGCAAGCATCAATCATTGACGGTGCATCTTGTGCTGGCAAGATATCTGCCGCAGAAGGGAAGTTGTTGGCTCTCCGTGCTCGGATTGCACAGATCGACGCATCGATCAATGGCTACTCTCCATATCCGCCTGCGGATCTCGAAGCCGAGCGGGCTCTTTTGCAGGCTCTCGCGGGTCCAGAAGAGCAGGCGACCAAGCCAGACTCTTCCTTAAATGTACGCCTAATTCGCTCTCAAAATTCGCGCAACCTTTTCGAGGCCACTCTTCGTGCAGTCAGCGAACGTCGTTCTGACCGACTTGAAGAATTTAGCATCGAGAATGTCAAAGCGGACGCGAAGTGGCGAATGGCAGAAATGGACCGCATTCGGGCGGAAGCTGAAAGGGATGCTTTCAGAGAATGCTTTTGCTCACAGGCAGAGTTGGTCGTTACTCTTCTGGGGATGATTGGACGGTGCACTGTCGTCCTGGGAAAAGCTTCACGCATCTTGAAGACAGCGATGGAGGAGGGAAAGGACGGGATCGAGGGAGCGATGGAGGCCATTGCAACATCGTTGAGTGTCGCTGCAGGGAAGAACGACGACACGCTCTCCGCGCTAATCGGACAGACCACAGCAATGTATGCTGCCCATTGTGGTGTAACTTCCATCGATGCAGGTGCCAGTCAGTCCACTTTGCAGCCATTCAGTCGCACGGCCTCCAGTTCGGGCTTGAAACCTGCTGTCAAAACTTCTAGAAGATCATCACACAACAACATTACATCACCACGAAAAACGCACAAGTCCCCACGCAAGTCACTGCGTTCTAGTATTGGCCAACCGTATCGCCGAGTGTCTGACAAGGAAAAGAAAGTCGTCCAATGGAGAGACGAAGCAGGTAAAGGGGACCTAGACGACGCGGGGCGAAAAGAGAATCCACCGACGTTCTCCACCGTTGCGAGTGACAGCACAGAGAGCATCAGCCGCAGTCACTCTGTTGCAGGTTCAGAGAGCGAGTGGGAAGACGAACGAACTGATGATAGTCTCAACCTCAGTTTTGTCACTGACCCGAACGCAGGACCATCCTCTTCGCCGTCGTCTAAATTGTCCTCGAGCCTTAGGCCCAGCACTGGCAAGCGCCCTCGGCCAAGTCGTCTCGACTCCGGATTCCTCAAAGCAAAGGGCGCGATATCTCTTGGGTGCCTGCAGGAAGCAGAGGAAGACGGCTCGCCTGTCGGGCGAGCGCCACCATTCTCCGAGAGGAGTATGAACCACTCTGCGATGCATGACGACGAGGCTTCCGTCCTTCACGTTCCCAAGAAAGGCGAGCACAGTGACAGCCCCTCTCGTCGCATCCCCACGTCTGCTCCCCGTCTTGCGGCATCCACCACCAAAGGTACACGTAGGCGGTCGAATGTTGGTCCGATGCGTAGCGAGAGAACGCGTCGGAGGTCAAGTATGATCCCACAACCTCCGATCGACGATGAAGTCCCCGAGACTGTTGGCCCACGGCGTGTGGAAGCCATCGGCAGATCACCTGCAAAGCGGCCCAAGAGGCTCTCATTGCTGGGGAATGCTTCAAGATCCTTGAGGGTCAAGGGATCAAACACGTTGCCTAGCGTCCCTACGTTGACTGTTCCGGGAATAGATCCAAATAGCAGCATCAGCACGGATACGAGCATGAGACTTGTTCACTCGAAACCATCATGGCGCTGAACCCTACACTGCCTGTGCGAGGACACGCGACGACTGATCAAGGGTAGAAGAGCCCCTGTACTGTACCTTTTGTTGTCATTTTCCTATGATTGTCAAATTTGTTTATACCACCACACCCGTTCTCTCTGTAAACTCCATTTCTCACATGCTAACCATTGTCATTCCAGATCTATGCATGTTGTTCTGTACTCTCGTTATTAATGTGCAATCACTGTTGGAGATGATGTCCATACAAAACGCGACACTGCTACTGGGACGGTTCACAGCTCCGCATAGATGGTGGACAGAGCCAGAGACCAACGAAAGCACGATGTCAGATTATACGTTTTACCTCAAAGAAAGACTGGTAAACGTGTTAATGACATGAACACTTAGGACGTGACGAGACCGACCTTGAGATAATATACCTGCCATGCAACGACTGAGAAGAGGACCACGGCTTGGAGGACCGACCACCATTTGACGCGGTCATTGGTGGACTCGGCAGTGTCACGGTGGCGTCTCTCACGCACAACAATATACTCCTGCTCGTCTTTGACCGCCAGGAGCCCAATTGCTAGTGAGCGGATTTCGCGCTCGACAGGGGCCACAATATCCTCTATCATAGTAGCCACAGTTAGCTGATGCGACAAGACACAGGGGGAACTAACCCTCTTCAGAGATGTATATGATACCGTGAACGTTGAAACTATAGTGTGCATTAACAGCGCGTCCCAGGGGATGTCTACTGTGAAGAGCAGTGTCGTACCTGACCTCCTTGTCCGCCATCGTGCTCATCTGGTTGGAGAAGCAATACTCGTACCGGCCATCCTTTTCGGCTGTTATTGAGGTTGAACCGGTGCTGTGTCTGGTGTGCTTTGTCAATACGCCTCCTTCTGGGTCAGCGAGCTGCAAAGGAAGAGATGGGATGGGAAGGGATGGAAATGACACGAAAATCATACCCAGAAATCGACATCAAGGTGACCACCTTCGCCAACTTGGTACGTGACGGTCATCTGGAGAGGGCGGTCGGAGAGAGCGAGGGAGGGGTAAGAGGGGTGATATGCACCTGGTCGTGTTCGTGGAGGTCTTCGAAGAAACATTCCTTTTTCGATGCTGGTATGTGTATCTTGTGCGCACAAACGAGAGTAGAGAGACATGTGAGCAGCAGCGGGACGCAGAGGAGGACGAGGTGTCGGCGCGCCATTGCTGTTGGGACACAGCTGGACGAACGTTTCGGAGGGCTTGAGGCGCAGAGACCCCGGACACTGGGTGGATAATTTGATTATGATAACTATTATTTTGGTGTCTCCTCCCTCGCCAGCGGACCGACGCAACTTGCACTCCTCTCCTCCCCTCCACCGTCGCCATGGCAGATTTGAACGATCCGCTCGCCCCAAAGGTCAGTCCGCAGAACCACAAATCGTCCCAGCACCCATCGAGCCCATCGAGCCACTCATTTCACGTGGCCGACAATGCGACGCTGATCTGACACGCATCATAGCAGGAAGAAGAGGCCGATGTCCATTTCGAGCCCGTCATCCGACTCACAGAACAAGTGGAAGTAAAGACCCATGAAGAGGACGAAGCGGTTCTCTTCAAACTGTGAGCAGATTTCAGTCTTCCTTCCATCGTGGCTGATAGGATCCCTGCAAATCCAGGCGTGCAAAGCTTTTCAGATTCGATACCGGTAGTAGCGAGTGGAAAGAACGAGGTACAGGCGACGTCCGTCTGCTTCAACACAAAGAGACACGGAAGGTCCGTTTGGTCATGAGACGTGATAAGACCCTCAAAGTGTGCGCCAACCATGCCAGTGAGCGCCTTGTGTTGCTTTGCGCTCACAAGCTTCACTAACAACGCTCTTGAGTCACCTCTGACATGCATCTCCAACCCAATATCGGTTCTGACAGGAGCTGGGTGTGGAAAGTTGCTGCTGATTACGCCGAATCCCCACCCACATCCGAGACCCTCGCGATACGCTTTGCAAACTCTGAAAGTAAGCTGGCAAAGTCGTGTAGAGGTGGCTTTACTGAGGCTGTTCTCCAGATGCAAAACAGTTTAAGAAACAGTTTGAGAATGCTCAGATAATCAATGCAGGCGGTACACCTCCGGATGACAGCGTAAAGGTACAAGAGGAGGAGGAAGAAGAGGAGAAGGAGGAGAAGGAGGAAAAGCAGAAGGAAGAGAAAGAGGAGGATGCCGACAAGACCAAGGAGGCTGCCTCGGAAGAGAAGAAAGAAGAGTGATCATTGACTACGGTCATTTTACTCGTTTCCTGCAGCAACCCCGTAGCCTTGTCGAGTCCACGTGCCCTATGACGGTGTGGTCATTTCACCGTCCACTCGGTCTCGCTTCATATTTCGTTTTTATCGCCAACTCCCGTTTTTCGACTCACAGTTCCACATTTATCTACCATTGTCACGAAATACCAGAAAGACCCGTGGCCTACAGATTATACGGTACTACATCTCCCCAATTACGATGTCATTATAGTCAAAGACCTGTCGTGGATCTACGGGGGAATGTTCAACAAACCAACGAAATGGTGGCTTGTGGACAACTTAAACTCTTGGCTTCGCTGTCAGCTGCTCTCCATTGGCCCATGCCGCCCAAAAGGCTGCGCCCTCCGCGCGTGGCCAATACATTGCCGGTTTTCTACCGAGCACGACATCCTCATTGATGAGAACATACCGAACGGTCTACGAGGTATCAGCGCTACTGCAGTAAGGTCGGACCACAGCCCATACCGATCCCCTTACAACGTATCAGTTCCAACTTGAATTAAAGAAGACCAATAATACTCACGGAACATCATACATTGGTTCCAGAAGCAGGGCCTCCTGGGTTGCACGTCAGAACTTGCCCAGACACCGTGTGTACACGAGTTATTGCAGACTGACCATAATCCCCCTGAGCCCTCTGGCACCACCGCCCCTCTCAGATGCTTTGCGACATATCTGGTCGAGGGCCGCGCTCGTGAAGCGAATTTCTACCCCTGAGTAGCCAAACAATGCGGTGTATTGTGAGACAAGGGAGCCACGGACTTCGGTAAGGATCCGTCGTAGGTCAGGGATGGTAAGGGGAGCGAGGGCAGTTATAGAAGGTAGACGCGAGACAAATTCAGGGATGAAACTGTGTGCTGGTGAGGTGACAGTATATGGCGCGGGGTAGAACTTCACCCATATTGAACGAGATCTGCTGGCGCCTGTGAGCAGGGGTAGAAATTAGAAAAGAAGACTTGCCCGAAGGTTCTGTTAGGTCGAGAATGTGACGCGACGATCCCCGGTTCGGTGTAAAGAAGGGCAAGAATCCCTCACTTTCGGTTTCATCGCCCTTAGGGGGTAAAGTGGCAGTAAACCCGATAGACTAACGGGTGCGAGCGAGTTCACTGTCATGAGGATCAATCATCAAGCCGAACACGCACGCCCTTCGCAACCCTTCGCTTCACTAAAGTTTGCAGACCGACAAATGCACCACTCAGTATGAATAGAACATTGGACGTGTCGACGTTATATGCGTCCGGCCGTGCTGTCGATGAATCGCAGAGTGCGTCAGTCCATATAAGGGAAGGCGGGACATTACACACGTGGACTGGGGCTCTGTCCCCTCGTTCCAGGCCTTGACCGCCCCTCTCCAGCAGCACTCGGAGGAGATTCAAGTCCAGACAATTTGCCCTGGATAGTGACTACAGACCCTTCCATCATGCGTAGCAAAGCCTGCTGTACACCTTCCCCACCGACGTCACGAGAACCCTCAAAACTGGTACTAGTTTTTCGAGCAATCTTGTCAACTTCGTCAATATAGATTATTCCAGAACTGCGTTGTGCGTGAGATGTGTAACGAATGCAGACAGGAGAGTCTGGTACCTTGCTCGAACAGGATCCCAGTTAGCAGCCTGTAACTGCATACAGATCGACCTGCCGGCCCACTTGCAAGGATCAAAAACACACACCAGCCGCTGAACTGCCATTTCTACATCTTCTCCTACATCTGGTATAAGGTCAGTGAGAAACCGATACCTACAGCTTGCAAACTAACATCCCGCCTGGTATAAACATCATCGGGACAGCACAAGTGCAAGAACGCAACACGGACCTGTGTAAATGACGTGGCGTCGCTGACCGAAAATGGAACGTCGAGGACTCTCGCCAAAGTACGAGCCAAAAGCGTCTTGCCTGATCAAGGATCAGCAGATTGCAAGACTTGATGAGTAATACCTTTACCTGATCCCGTCGGCCCTCTGTAAAATCGACTCAGTGATTATCGCTTCATTGTATATATATAAAAAGTTTCCTTCACATTACCAGGACATTGCTTTTTTCGAACAGAGGGCACGCATGTCGACGCTGCAAGGGTAAATGAGGCGGGGTGGGTCGGTGAGGATGTGGGTGTATTTGCGCTGATGTGATGCCAAGCCGTGCTGGTAAGCATTCTTCAAGGCTACGTGTGCGACGCTGATATTGTTGAGACACACCGTCCGAGGGATTGGCTACATCCCACCCCTGCACTTCTGGCTGATCCTCCGCAGCAGCAATATTGGCGCGTACTCGAGTGTAATGATTGAACACGCTGTGAACCACTAAACCTGGCTGCCAAGATCTAGGCGGGAACACGCACGCGACAGAGAGGACTTTCTTCGCGTTCTCTTGTCCGATCACAAACTCGTCGAGATACTTCACGAGCTGAATGGCGAGTCGTGAGTCGTCGCCGTGCCCAAATACATGAAGAGGGGCACCTGTCTCGGAGTTGCAAGGCCAGCTGAGTGCACGAGAGGTTCACTGTCTGGCTCCCTCCGCGACACACAGTCATGCGAGTGTACCTGTGTCCGGAGGTGGCGTGCAAAGAAACGAGAGGAGTGGACACGCCGAGCCAGCTGACTTGGTATCATCGACGTGGTACGCTGAGCGATTTCCCACGCGAATGTGACCACTCGACTTTGCTATCCTTTGCTGATATCTAACACTACGCCCACTGCTCGTTCATGTCTCGTCACCGTTCCACATCGCCGGGGCACAGCGGGGCGCTTGAGAAAGCATGTCACGATCTGTATCCAACGGACAACCGCCGGAAGTCACCGCCAGCTCGCTCCGACAGCGACGACCATTCAATACACCAGTGCGCTCGAGAGTCTACGGAGGAGGATGCCCGCTCAAGACACAAGGACCGGAGCACAGGCGGCCACGGAGAGAATAATAGAAAGGAGAAGAAGTGAGCTTCCGGGTATATCGTTGCGACCTTTTGGCTCAGCTCGCTCTCGTTTAGACGAAAACGTGAAAAGTCAGAGGAACGGAGAGCCAGAAAGGCGGAGAAGAAAAGAATGAGGGAGGAGGAGGAGGTCCGTCGTGTCGCAGAGCTCAGTGTTTACAGCGCGACGGACAATCCATTCCACGACGTCAATCTCGGACAGCAATTTCGTTGGCACAAGAAAGCGGAAAAAGAGAGGAAAGAGGGAATTTCCTTAGCGGAAGCACAGCGCAGGGATGTTGTTCGAAAACAAGAGGCAAAAGAAGAGTTGGAGCGACTGAACAGGCGAAGGGCGGCCAGGGAAGTAGAGCAGAGGCTACGGGAGGAGGAAGAGATCAAGATGCAGAGGCTGGCCGAGTCCGCTCAGATGTCTGAGTGGATTGCCAAGGATGGCGAATTCCAACTCCAGCAAGAACGTGCTCGTGCGGCAATTCGCATAAAGGAGAAGAGAGCAAAAGCCGTCGATTTTTTGGCACTTAATCTTCGCTATGTGCACCCTGTGAAAGATGAAGAGGTAGATGCTGGCCTCGAAATTGATCTTGATGAACCATACAACATCTTTGACGTACGTTTTTTATTATTATAAAACATCGACTGTTGTCAATTGGGCTCATTCGGACCAGAATTTGTCGCTGGCTCAAGTGGAAGAACTACATGATGACATCGAACGTTACCTTTCACTGGAAGATTCTGATATCAACATTGACTTTTGGACGGTGCGCGACTTGCTTTATATCTCGTTTTCATGATTAACTTTCGCTCCAGAACATGATGGTGGTTTGTAAGGATCGCCTAGACAGAATCAAGGCCAGTCAATGCATGGGTGAAGCTGCTGCCGCTGTGGAAGCGGACGTAACTGCCCTCCTTTCGGGAAAGAGTTACGAACACCTTGCCGCCTTGCAGAAACAAATCCAAGCCAAGCTTGTAAGCGGCGAACCCGTTGATACGGATTATTGGGAAGATTTACTGAAGAAGTTACTGGTCTGGAAAGCCAAGGTACTGTGACTCTGGTTCTTCATGACGTCAATTCCATCGTTTTACATGGATCCCAGGCTAAGCTCAAGAGTTTACATGAAGTTGTTGTTCGTAATCGATTAGAGCAGCTCCGCAAACGCCAACGAGATGAAGCGTTGGAAGCACAGAAAGAGCTGATGGCAGGTGTTATTCAGTCAACTGCCCAGGGCCTCACAGATGCCCGTGTCATTATTTCCACCAGTGTCCAAGGCGATTCAGAGAATTTCGCAGAACATGTCGAGCCTTACGATCGCTCCATGAGCCCGTCCCTCGTTGATATTACCAAGCTTCGGCCCGATGAGCGCGAACTTGATATTGTGACCGGAAGGGATGAGATACGAGCACTGGTGGGCTACTTACACCATAGTTGTCTGTGTTTCCTGATTTCATATCCAGTGGGAACAACGCCGCGCAGTCGCTGCGTCTCGCTATGTCCCAAAGACTGCCCTGGCCGTTCCGCAGGTGGAAGTGCCTGAAATTACAAGTGGTGCCGACCCTGTCTCCGAGGCTTTGTATAGGGCAGAAGCAGAGAGAGAGCTTGATGAGGAAGAGGAGCTGTTCAACCTTGAGGAGGATATTGCCCAGCCCACGTCTTACAACTGGGAAGATAAGTATCGCCCACGAAAGCCGCGTTACTTCAACCGCGTGCACACGGGATACGAGTGGAACAAATACAACCAAACCCACTACGAGTATGTTATCTCATCTATATTGCAACTGCTTATGTCGATTGTCGTCCCTTAGTGTGGACAACCCTCCGCCGAAAGTTGTGCAAGGCTACAAGGCACGCATCCGTTATTAAGATGATAACTGAATTCTGATCCTTGCCTCTTAGTTCAATATTTTTTACCCGGACTTAATTGACAAATCGAGGGCACCTACGTACAAGATCGTGAAAGAGTCAGGAAACGAAGATACGGTGTTATTGTACTTCAGCGCGGGACCTCCCTACGAAGATATCGCGTTTAGAATTGTGAATCGAGAATGGGAGTTTTCTCATAAACGGTGAGGGACATGCTAGCCACCTGCGGGTTGCCATATCATACGCTAATCTTCTGCTAGTGGTTTCCGAAGTAGCTTCGACAGAGGGTGTTTGTCTCTCTGGTTCAATTTTCGTCGTAATGTGGGTATTCCATCTATCTTCATATGTCGAATATCTAACACTTTCTTAGTTCTATCGCAAGTAGATACCATCTTTACAAATGGCGTGAAATTTGTATCGTGTATAGACCTCATAACGTAACGTCGCCTTTTTGTCTTGCTTTTACGGTGCTCACGATGTTATTTGAAACACCGATTACATTACGTGGCACCAAAGGCTGGACGCCGAGAAACACCTAGACAGTTTGCCTTTTTGAGACACCCAAAGGGTGCTCAAAGCAAACACGATGACTGTCACGCGTTGCCTGGTTTGTCTGTCCACTGCGCTTACCTCTTCTGCGCGCGTTTTTTTATATCCACAGCACCTTTCTCCTGTTTTGGCCACAACCTGCCACCCGCTTTGTTCAGCGGGTTTCTTTGAGCGCCACTGAATGTCAGAGCGCACGTCAGGATTTGTGGAGGCCTCGGTGTACACAGTACCAGGCGGTTGTTACCTTGAGGGCGAACAATACAAGGCATCAACTCCTTTCCCATTCGTAACATCACTCGCCTGCGTATTCTCTTGATTCCTGCACCACAGTACTCGACAAGCGCAAAGGATACGGGTTGTTTGGATCTTATTCTCAGTTCCTCGAGTATGGAATTCGATCATTGCCACTTGGTGAACTTGCCAGACCCCTCCTTACCCGTTGCACATAGCTCCTTGGTCGAGATATCCAGCATTGACCTTCGGTCGCCTACCACCGCCTCGACCAGTGGCACCTCCATTGATGACCTGCATTTGTCCCTATCACCTTGCTGCCCTATAATTCATGTTGGCCGCGTGGCCATAACGGATTGCCACGACACTGACGCATGGTCCCCAGAACGGAAACTCCACGACACTAAGCTCGGTGCTGTAACAACTCCGTTCACTCTTGGTTTCAACAATACTGTTCCAAGCAACTTCTCCCCTGTCAGCGTGGCCAGGGACAGTGTTGCTGTAATGGATTCTCGAACCCAAAAAATTCTGACCACAAAGCGATTCCCGAATGCCACACAGCAAGAGGGTACTATTTTCCGACTCTGTGACTGGACAATCCTTGACATACCAGGTTTGAACACCCCAGCAGTTCGGACCGGTGCTAGTAACAGTCCATGCTCGCATGAGGGCCTTTCTGAGGGTAGACGTCGCGTTGGCGAGATTCTTGTTCGTTGTGGAGTCATCAGTGTCTCCGGAACGTCCCCGATTGAATCCACCACTGCAGGGTGCTGTGATAGCTTTCCCCCCCCTCCTGCCAACGTTCCTGCGACCTCTACCGAAAAGCACGTTCTGGCACACGATGAAGTTTTGGTCAGAGCTTTGGCCGATTGGACTTCCGGATGGATGCATACACTTGTTGTCCAACCCTATCTTCGTGGAGGCTTCCGTTTCCAGTACGTCATATATGTTCCGGCTCTTTTGAATCTGACTTTGTATTTGATTCAGATATCAAGAGAAGCCAAGCAGCGCTTCTACCTCGACAATGTCGCAGTTTCGTCGAGTACTCAGCAATGTGTACAACCCGGTGCAAGTTGTCATACATGCCTTATGGCTCATCAGTACTCTCACAGGAAATGGTGCTTGCGATAATGCGCCTTTCCTGTCCGTTCCCATCTTCCGGTACCTCTACAATAATGGTACCTTCTCTGGTGAAGGCTTCGTGTTTCGCGCCTTCGTCGCTTGTGCTATGATCGGCGACAAGGCAGTTAACGATGCCCCCCTGCCCACAACCATGTGGTGTGTTGTTTACCGCGGTGCACGGTGCATTCGCCGCTGACCAGCTTCCAGGAACCGCTTGACCCATATCCCTCAGGTTATTCTCAATGCAACCGAGAAATACGCTCTGAATTGTCTTAAATGGGACGTAGTAATGACCCAGACCCAGTGGCAGGATACTATTACCTATCTCCGGTCCTGCATCAAGATGGGATCAGTTTTCGATCCCTTCGCTTACGAGGAAGGCTCTACATCTGGCATAATGGCTCGTCATCTTGATGGGCTGATTAACCTCAGCTACGCAGGCCAAACTGCATCTCAGCAGGCAGCACCACTTGAAGTGGAGATTCTTGCGCCTCGACCGATTCGCCCCTTCACACATCGGGAAGTGCTTGACACTGCGGAATGGTGCCCTGAAGATGATCCCATAATCAACCAGAAACCGCGAGTTACTGGAATTGCTCCTGGCGCCGACCAAAACTTCAGTACTGTCAAAGCTGGAACAACTGCGAATGATTTACTTGGCTCAATCCTCGGGCCAAGTAGTGCTGTTGATCTTGCACATCTCACACGACTTCCCACACATTTTTACGTGGCCTATTAGTCGCTTCTGGGGTTCGTTGCACCACACCGTTAGCATTACTCGCACGTATCAAAGCACCACTTGGTTTCCTTCTCATGGCTAGTCTCTAGTAACTAAATCCTTGACACGCCGAGCTCGATTTCCATTCAGCACTACCCTCTCTAACTGTGCACTAACACAGGATCTTAGTTTCGCCGCTTGCTCTTACCGATGGAGGGAGTGCGCCAGCTAGGTGGTCCTCGCCGAGGCAGTTACATATCCCGGGCCTGGACCACCGGCAGCGCATTGGCAACTTGTCGGACTCTCATGGGCGCGAGCCTCCACTGCCGCCGCTAGTAGTATATATTGTGGTGCTTGTAGGATCCTGGCACTCCTTTCTAACAAACCATTCTATATTAACACTATCCCTCACACGAATGCCAAGTATGCGCGCATCAGTACCATTCAACTACAGTATCTTAACCAACGAAGATATATGTAGCAATCTTAGGTTACAGTGATGCTAGTAACTCCGACTTGCTTAGTCATGAGATCGCTCAGCAGACTCTAGTCTCTAGCCCCAAGTTGCTGAGAAGGAGTTGTCTCAACCGTCACCATCACACACATAATCATACAAACATGACCGACGCTGCTAGCCTTGCTTCAAAGATGGACGTTGACGAAGCTGCCATCGACGAGGGTCTCTATTCTCGCCAGCTGTGAGCACTCTTTATCATTGTCATCGCACTGCTTGATCGCTCATTTGATATTGTTCACTGTTCAGATATGTGCTTGGCCACGAAGGTAGGGTATCAAGAAAGCCCATCCGTCGGGGTCACTAACCCCACCTTCCAAGCAATGAAGAAGATGGCCACTTCAAATATACTTGTCGTTGGACTCCAGGGTTTGGGTGCCGAGATTGGTACGATACAAGTCTCTTACCAGAGGTTCATGCTGATGCGCATGCCCTAGCCAAGAATGTGTGCTTGGCTGGTGTCAAGTCAGTGACATTGTACGACCCTGAACCTGTTACTCTCCGAGATCTGAGTACGCAGGTGAGTATCGTTCGTGGATAGACGTCGTCCACTGCATGCTTTTCTAGTACTTCCTTCGTGAAGAGGATATTGGGAAGCCGCGCGCAGCAGCCACGCTTCCGCGTATCTCTGAACTTAATGCCTACGTGCCGGTGCGTGATTTGGGAGGAAAAGCGGGCCAAGAGATAACCGTAGATCTCATCCAATCATTCCAAGTATACATGGCGCTGTTCGTCTTGGTGTAAGATCTGGTAACCATGGTCTCCAGGTTGTTGTGCTTTGCAACGCGTCTTACAAAAAACAGCTGGAAATCAATAATTGGACACATCACCACGGAGTCCACTTTATTTCTGCAGAAACACGAGGACTTTTTGGGTGAGTCTTAGGCAAACTGTCAATCAGAAATCTTTATGGATGACTTGAAGCTCCGTATTCAATGATTTCGGGCCCAAGTTCACCTGTGTAGATCCCTCTGGTGAGCAACCTTTGACCGGAATGATTGTATCAGTGGCGAAGGTGACATTCGGTACCTCATTTGTCATTACACTCTGCAAAGTTGACGAAAAACCAGGACGCGGAAGGCTTAGTGACCTGTCTCGATGAGACACGCCATGGCCTTGAGGACGGCGATTTCGTGACCTTCACGGAAATACAAGGCATGGAAGAGCTGAATGGGTGCAAGCCACGAAAAGTATCCGTGAAAGGACCCTACACGTTCACTATTGGTGACACCTCTTCCTTTGGTGATTACATACGAGGAGGGATTTTTAACCAGGTCAAGATGCCCAAGATTCTCGAATTCGTGAGTCCCGAGCCCTCGGTGTTTAGAAAAATCAAACATTCGCCACAGAAACCATTACGAGAATCACTGCATGCGCCTGATTTCTCTATCACGGACTTTGCCAAGTTTGACCGTCCTTCCACACTCCACGTCGGTTTCCAAGCTCTCTCGCAATATAGAGAACAGCACGGTCGCCTTCCCCGCCCACGAAATGCCCAGGATGCGAAGCAATTTGTTGCACTCGCAAAGAAGTTGGACGGTGATGCCGACGAAAAGGTTCTCGAAGAGCTCGCGTATCAGGCAATGGGCGATGTCTCTCCTATCACAGCCATCATCGGTGGGTTCGTGGCTCAGGAAGTCCTCAAGGCATGCTCCTCCAAATTCCATCCCATGATTCAGCATCTCTACTTCGATTCGCTTGAGTCGTTACCCGCAGTTCTCCCTACCGAGAATGACTGCAAGCCCATTGGTAGTCGGTATGATGGACAAATAGCTGTTTTTGGGAAATCTTTCCAGGACAAGATTGCAAATCATCGTCAGTTCCTTGTTGGCGCCGGCGCTATTGGATGCGAGATGTTGAAGAACTGGAGCATGATGGGCCTCGCAACCAGTCCTCGTGGTGTAATTCATGTCACTGATCTGGATACCATCGAGAAGAGTAACTTGAACAGACAATTCCTTTTTCGCGCGAAGGACCTCGGGAAGTTCAAGTCAGAGGTCGCTGCTGCTGCTGTCACAGATATGAACCCTGCGCTTAAAGGTCACATACTATGCAAGCAAGAACCAGTTGGGCAAGCGACAGAGAGTGGGTCATCCCGGAACCTCTAACGTGCCTTGAATTCTTAAACAGATTGGAAGATGTGTTTGACGATGTCTTTTTTTCGTCGCTCGACGGCGTCACCAACGCACTGGACAATGTTGCGGCTCGTAAGATTACTTTTCCGTTATTCTAGCCCATTCTGAGGTTGGTTCCAGGCGTGTACATGGACCAACGGTGTATCTTGTATGAAAAACCCCTATTGGAGTCCGGCACCATGGGAACGAAAGGCAACGTGCAGGTTGTTATCCCCCATCTTACAGAATCCTATTCGTCATCACAAGACCCGCCAGAGAAGCAAACATTATCCTGCACCGTCAAGAACTTCCCTAACGCTATCACACACACCATAGAGTGGAGCAGACAAGAGTTCGACGCTTTGTTCGTCAAGCCTGTAGAATCTGTCAATCAGTACCTTTCTGAGCCCAACTACCTGGAGAACTCTCTTAAATACTCTGGTCAGCAACATGACCTCGTGGAACAGATAGTTTCCTATCTGGTGACCAATAAGCCGCTGACTTTCGAAGAATGCGTTGTCTGGGCTCGCCTTCAGTTCGAAGAAAAGTTCAACAATGGCATTCGCCAGCTTCTGCACAGCTTGCCTAAGGATCATGTGACGAACACGGGACAGCCGTTCTGGAGCGGCCCCAAACGGGCACCTGACCCGCTTACCTTCAATTCGGCTGACGTGGGTTACCAATTTAGCTGCGATTTGAGAATCTCATTAACTGTGAGCTGCAGCCGGCCCACCTGGCCTTTATCATTGCTGCTGCGAATCTCCATGCATATAACTATGGACTCAGGGGAGACACCGATCCCATCATATTTAAGAAGGTTGCAGACTCGGTTATCATTCCCGAATTTTCCCCAAAGAGTGGAGTAAAGGTCCAGGTCAACGAGAATGATCCAGTCGACCAAGCCACAACTGGTGAGACGGGCAAGTAAGTTTATGCTTCTTTATCACTAATGCCAAGCGTAGATCCGGATGACGTGAGTGAACTTGTCAAGAGACTGCCCCCTCCGTCCTCCCTCGCTGGTTATCGTCTTACACCGGTCGAGTTTGAAAAAGACGACGACACCAACCACCATATAGATTTCATCACCGCCGCTTCTAATCTACGTGCAATGAACTACAACATTCCCATCGCCGACCGCCACTCGACGAAGCAAATTGCTGGAAAGATCATTCCCGCCATTGCTACAACCACTGCCCTCGTCGTCGGATTGGTGTGCTTAGAGCTGTATAAGGTATACTCATTTCCCGTGCTAGCAATATATATATTTGGAGCCATTCACCAACACCAAATTAGATCATAGATGGCAAGAACAAACTCGAGGAATACAAGAATGGGTTCATTAACCTCGCCCTGCCTTTCTTTGGTTTCTCGGAGCCCATTGCAGCCAAGAAGAACAAGTTTGGTAACACGGAGTGGACGCTGTGGGACCGCCTGGAATTCGAGAACGATCCCACTCTGAAGGAGTTCGTCGCATGGTTCAAGAACAAACATAACCTCGATGTCAGTATGGTTAGTCAAGGTGTGAGTATGTTGTGGAGCTCCTTCACAGATAGGAAGAAGGTTGGTTTCCAACTTTCACGACTAGTGACTGCCGGGCTGTGACACCGTCTTCGACAGAGCGCGGAGAGGCTACCAATGAAATTCAGTAAGCTAGTGGTGCATGTGAGTAAGAAGCCTATCCCACCGCATGTCAAGCACCTGCTGGTTGAGGTCATGCTGTCGGATGAAGAGGGAGAGGATGTTGAGGTGAGCTGACGGCCCCTTCAGATTTGAGTATGGCGTAACCCCCTTACAGGTGCCATTCGTGTTGGTGCACATTCGATGAATTATGAGATGTACAATTATTTGTGCGTAATGTAATACTATGAGCGCGAACGGCGCATCAGCTGCTACGTTGGACGGCCATGGTACATACGTCTCGCCATGACTCAACGTAAACTCGCAACCGTGTTGGGAAGTTAGGTGCTCAACAAACGAGACCGCACGAAAAATATGCTTTGGAAACAGAAGCCAAGTACTGGAACCTAAGTACCCTGCTATTCATTTCCGCGAGGTATACAACTACTTACCCATGACAGCACAGGCGAAGCGAATGAGAACGTGACTGTACTATTCGAAAGTGGTCACAGTCCCGAGGAGAGGCGGGCTGGAGAGCAGGGACGGACGAGCAAAGGCCCAAAACGAATCACAGCAGAGGGTGAAAGGTGGAAATGCTGGAAAGGAGAACGAAATATTTTGTGAGGTAACTAGTTTTCTGCGTGTTTTTGTGGTTTCATGATGCGTTTTCGAGGGGGAAAGCGTAGCAAGAAGAAGCGGAACAAAAGGTGCGAAACTAAGTCGTCGAAAGGATGATTAGGTTAGTGGCGGGGAGATACTGAACGAGAATTCGATACATCGACGATGAAAACGACGAATCAAGTGGCCGTGAGTGTTCAATCCATGAACAACGATATGGGACAGGGAGACAGTCCGAGGATATCAACCTTCCTCCGTGTGACGACTGGGTCGGTCCGGGAGCGGATGGCGACCTGCATAAATAGCGTTTACGCACCCGAGATGTCGAAAAATGATGGAACAAGTGCATGGTTCCCGGGACCTGATGGATGTTTTCATAGCGGGACCCGAAATTGTATAGGACAAGGTTGGAGACGGGGGCAGTCCGGTATTCACAAGCCTCAAAAGAAGGGCATGGTGGGGTTAGAGAACGGAAATTAGGGCACCGTGTGCAAAGCCCGGTGCAGCATATACGATGTGGAGGCGAAACCAAAAGAGACGAAATCTATGTGCGGAACCCGACCAGCTGAGTGGAGGGTGAACGGGAGACACTTTAAAGCTTCAGGCTCGTATCCAAGTTGATCGATAATTGAATGGAGGTTGGGCGGCAAGCGACTGTTTAGACGTGTTACAACCATACTGACGCAGTGGGGTCCAGGAGGCCGTCGATTGAGGGTGGGAGCCAATTGCGTCAGAGAGCAAGTGCACTGTACCACACTTGTAATCAAATCCTCCGAGTGCGTAACCATGAATTTGGCTAGGGTTTGCAAAGTAGTCGGAAGTAGATACAGGCCGAGGATGTTGCATTGCGGAAGGACAGCTGATAGGACCCCAATAGGTATATTGTGGAATGGGGAGAGCGTTCCCCATGTAATCACCCTCTGAATGGTGTCTAAGTGGGGCGTACGGTAAACCAGCAGTAGACCAAGAATGGTAAAGCGTCGGAACAGCGCCAACATAGTGCGGAGCATGGGGAGGTTGGACTGGTAGATATATCGGACCAGTGCGACCGCCTGGACGATATATCGGCTCGTCCCCGGCGGGGCTCCACTTTGCGGGCGGCGGTAAACCGATACTGCACTGGACAGAAGTATAATGTTGCACGGACGAATCATTCTGGGGATCGTCACGAGACTGTGAGTCGCGACCGCCTGAGCCTCCATTGCTGACTCGGCGCCTGGGCAGATACTCTTCTCTAAGAGGACCATCTTCATCCAAGTCAATGTCGAAGGTCTCGGGTTCATGCGAGAGAACAGATAGTCCAAACTTCTCTTTGAGCCTTTGCTCCACACCAAGGAATATCGGTTCATTTATGGAACGGCCCAATGGGGCCTCCATGATATCCTGGATGGTTTTGCGAATGAGCCCACTGGGGTTGAGTGCCGGACGCGCAATGGGTTGAGGGTAAGTGGTCGAGGTGAGTGAATGATGGTATGAGAGTAGATGACTAAGCCAATGAGACCAGGCAGACGAAGAAATCGACAGATCATATGAAAGTATGTCCAGGGCAAAATACTCCAGTCTGTTCAGTAACTGCACGGGGACATTGGAAATCGTGTGCCTGCAAGCGATATCAGTAAAACGAAAAGTGCATCACTTTATAACTGGAAACTAACCAAGTCTTGTTGGAAAAAGTATGGTCATCCAACCACTTATTCGCCAGCATGCATCCTAGAACAATCAACCTGAACATGGCAGCACCCTCCAGGGATTCTCCATCAGCAATGTCAGATGCATCGTTGAGTAATTCAACCCTGAAGCGCCGCTCCTTTACATGTTCCGGACCTAAACCAGACGCACCCAAGTAGACCGGTAACCGTACGATGTACCACAATGCCAGTAACATTGCCGATGGCTGGAGTAGCGTTGACATCAGTAGGGAATGTACTCGGGTAGAGAGATACAGCGGCATGGGTTGGCGAAGCCGTGGGGCACTGGGAAGTCTGCAACACTATGAGGTATGTCATCAGATGAAGATAATAATGAACTCACGTGTAAGGGGCGATCGCCTGGGGGAGTACAAGCACGTTTGTGCAAACCTTCCATACATAAGAGACAAGCCATTCAGCCATAGGCTCGGCGAGTTGCCCGTGGATTAAGCTCGCACTTGGGGGAGGTCCACTAACAGCGCCAGGTGGCTGTTCTTTGGAGTTTGGGTGTGGATAAGGATGAAACTGACAAAGCTGGGGGTCACAATGGGTTGAAACAGGTATTTGCAGTTCCTGGGGCCTAGAGAGCACAAGCGGGTCATGAAGAACTGTGGCATCCGAGGCAGCCACCGCTCGATCAACGTAATCTCCGAAGGGTGTGACTGGCTCGATGGGGCTGGAGCCCACGTCACCATTCATCATGTCGGGCGAATCGTCCTCGAGAATTGGTGCGAATAGCCCACTGTCGTCCTCGACATACAAATCCAGAGCATGGGTCCACGAGCGCACGCCGGGAACATCTTCCTCGATCAACACCGGTGGAACGAGAGAGAGACTAGTCACAAGGTCTCCCGATGGTGTAACATGAGCATGTTCCGAACCGATGCGTTGGTCATGGGCAGGAGGGTTACACATAGGCATTTCCAAACCACAGTTCGGCAACAAGGTGTTTAGGGGCGGAATACACGTTTGCACGTGGGCTCCTTTAATGGCGGGCGCGTCGACCGCGCCAGCCAACCCTCTGGCAAAACCCTTGTGAGCGTCTACGTGCTCGGGGCCAGAATTGTTCTCCCAGACGTGGCGAGCCTTGGTTCTCCTCCACCAAGGAAGAGACCTGATCCACTGCTCACGACTGCCAAAAGACGGTGGTGGACCTGTCGGAGACGGGGGAAGCGTACGCTTTAGAAGATGAAAGACAGGAGACTGCGGGTCTTCGAAGTCTCCAGATTTGGTACACTTGCGAAGGAGGGGGTGCACAGTGGGGATAGGAGGGACAGGAACTGGCATCTGCAGGTGGACAATGACAGAGACCCGACCGCCAAGGCAACGACGCGAGGGCAGATCGATCTCTAGAGTAAATAAGCCAGACCCCTTGAATCAAAGAGCGAAGGCGGAGGTCGTAAGAAGAGTCGTAAAAATCCCAAGGATACGGAAGGCTAAAATAGGAGAGGCGGAAGAAAGTGAAGTAGGAGTGGTGGCTAACGCGCAGCAAAGGCGTGCCTTTTGACGTGCTCCAAAGGGATGCGCAGAAGCAGAGGGTGGTCTGGAGAGCGGAGGACGCTGCCAGATGGTGCCTTGTACCGCGGGTGGGGAGCAGGTGAATGTCGACGTTGCCGGCAATGACCTCGTCTAATCTTCTTCGTCGATCCCAACGACACCGACGCTGTCGCAGACGATGAGCCGAGCCAGAAGAGAGTTGTTGGCAAGAATGAGACCGACTGCGCGGTCGATCCACAGCCAAACGGTCCTGACTCAACCTCTGCCTAATTTTTGGGCTATATACGCCGGCGTGACCGCGATTATGTCATGATTTCACACGATGCTCCTTGCCGAGTACATACAATTTCCTGCTGATTTCCTCGCCGGCCCTCGCTGATGGAGTCGTGTCGCGGACGCATGTTCTCTGCGGCAGCCGTGGGCAAAACACCGTGTGCGTCGGCGCAGAGTCGGCCACGGTCGCCGACCGGCCACGTCGCCCGACTCCGCCTTATCGATGGGATGACTTCCCCCTGCATGTGCCACGTTCACAGCACTAGACTGTGATTGGGTCCAGCCAGCAGCACAGCACCGACGCTGACTCAGCATCCTCCCATGCGCGTCTTATCTAATTCTAATATAACCATATAATGCATTTTGGTATTTGATAAGATGTTTGTCTTTCTTTTTGATCTTGTTGAAGCCTCGAGCGTTTGGCGTGCCACTACCCCCTGCCGTCGATGAGTGTGGTGTTCGCACCTCCCCCTGGAGGCGACATGCAGGACAACACCAGTGGCTTACAACAACTCGGGCTGGATTCCATCACTCTCGGACAGCTCAGGGCTATGGTCACCTCTGCACCCAAGCCCAAGGTAGGCGCACCCCACTCCGCATATCAGCTATTGATCGCGCGTGTTCACAGCAATCATTTTACGACTTTCGCTACGATGACGAAGACACGGTAATGAATGAAATCGATGAATTCTACTCGTACGTAGAAATGCCGCAGGTAGCGGAAAATCTGAAGGCTTGGCAAGGCTCGTTTCCTGCGGGTATGGCTTAGCGATCACCCGAGTCCGTACAATTTTACCTTTTCCCAGAGTGGACGAACCACGAAACTACGGACGCACAGAGGAGGACTCATGTAGAGCTACTCTTGGAAAGCCTCGAACACCGTGACGCCGAAATCCGGTTTACCAATGCCCGCCGCCTCTTTTACGTCCTCCAAGGTTTTTATTTATTCTTACAACCCTCTCGCCAGGCGGTTCATTTATGTCACGCCTCAATCAGGTACATTCGCGGAAACGACTTCGCCAGAACACCAGCTGCACTGGATTTACGAAAATTGCAAGATAGTCCGCAGCACGAACGGCCTAAATACAATTGTGGAATCCATGAAGATTGCTAGTCAGAAGCACGATCTACTTTGGTATACATCTCGACTTGTGCTTACGCAGGTTTTCCATTTAACTTGCGCACCAGTTCGCTTTCAGACGCTGATGCAGCTCAATTCCAAATTACGGCTGCGGAGAAGGCCGACTTCTTGGAAGAGTTCACTACTGAGATATCGGTCTATCTCGGGATGATGTATCATATGATCGAAGTTTTCAAGGAGCACGATGATTTTGCAGATGAACTCAGTGAGCCCCCACATCCCATCTAGATTCAGATTCCAACACTGAGTACAACTTGTAGTGAGCATGGACCCTCCTTTACCTGTATATCTATTTAACGTCGTATCCGGTCTTAAAGACAAGAGTGCAAAGGGCTATCCGATCAAGAAGGTGCGATCACCCACTTCATAAGCATTGGCACACTCTTACGTCCGCAGCTTCTCCTCGTCCTATGGAAGACTTTGCTTGCGTGCTGTGGAGGGATCAGAGAGTTGGCGCGCATGAAAAAACTAGCACGGGAGCTCTCATCACTATTGCCAGTGCCTGATGAAGGTGACTCGCCTCTGTCCAGAACTACCAGGTGACTTCATTACCTTCTAGCGGTCCCCATTAAATGTACGCCATTCGACCTCGAAGCATTTCATCAAGAGACTTCTGTGAAATACCCAACCTTCACACCACCGGTTTCAACCACCCGCCCTAAGGAGATTACCCCAGGGAAATCTGCTTCATCGTTCCCCCCGGTGAAATTGGCACAGGCATATTTACCGATCCCAGTTCGCCATCATTATCACCACGATGACCTAGAGCACCAACCACCAATTCCAGGTAGCTTGAATCAGGCGTTCCAGCAACAGTCCCAAAATCCTGGATTTCGCTCCAGCCCACAACCTGCAACGCCTGCACCCTCTCCACCGCCCTCTCCGAAGCCGAAGAAGCAACAATATCAGACTGATCAAAACCGTCCTTTTTTATTCCCTTTCTCTCGTAAAAGCCGTTTTGATCCCAACAATGTTCGGTTGGTTCCCTTCGCTATCGACGAGGCAGATAAACTCTATAACCGACATATGTATGTAAGTCTTTCGCTGTGGCAGATGTGGCGCACAAGGGAAGAGTGCATGAGTACAGAAAGTGGGTTGGAGCATCTGCCCGGGTCAGATGGTGAAGCCTCCAAGGCAACGTTGGTTGGTCTCAGCCGTTTTTTCGAAATTGTTTGTTGAACAATATTCGCTTAGGACACCGAAGATACCGAGGTGCTAGCCGACGTTGTGTTACTTGATGCTAAGATTGCAGAGGCAGAGGTGGCAAGCGTCACGGCCAGATCAAGTGCGGAGGGACGCAGGGCCAGGGAAAAAATGGAAGATCTCAAACGCTTGAAAAGAATTGAAATGATATATGTAAGATACGGTTGCAATATTTCTGCTGGTTGCTGATAGCGTCTCAACTTCAGAACTCTGTCCTTCCAGTGCTGCCAGGCTGGGTGCTAGTACTATTGAAGTTATTATTGGCAACGGTTTCGGCCGGAACAGGCCAACAGCAACTTCCTCAGTCTTCCACCTCTTCTGTATTTCCACCAGGGGTAGCATCGCGTGAGTCTCACTACTGATTAGACACATTATGCAGTTTGTTTACAAATGTCCTTCAGCACCGGAGCATCCTCCCCCCCCTCCGCCAACTCTCGATGACCTTGATGTTACCCGGCACCGCGAGATTACGTCGAAAGCAGTGTCTGCTATCCTATTATTAACATTGAAGTGGTTCAAAGCATCCCGTAAGTGCCCCGCAGATTTACCCCTCTGCATATGCGGAAGTGCGTCTCGTAGATGTGATGAAGTTTCATCACCTTGGTCAACTCCTTCTTGATACGAATTGTTTACTACTCATCTTGAAAATGTTTGGCCTGCAAGAGGTTTCGGCGTCGGTTGTCTCCAAGGCTGACTCTCCTGATCACAAGTGAGCTTGAATTGTCACTTTAGGCATCATCGGAGGTAACCGTCACCAGTTTCTTCAGATACTGCCAGATTCACCATGCTCGTGTTGCCCCACGTATGCAGGATGAGAGACAACGTGCAGCTTCCCATATCATCTTGCAGTCCAAGATCTTACCAAACGGCCAGAAGCACGAGGAGGAGGTGGAAATGCTCACTGAGTTTTCTTGGCGGAACTTCTTCTCGGCTATCAACTTCGCAAAGATCATGCAAAAGTTGTCAAAG
The DNA here is from genome assembly GCA_038089895.1 of Boletellus ananas. Taxonomy (NCBI): domain Eukaryota; kingdom Fungi; phylum Basidiomycota; class Agaricomycetes; order Boletales; family Boletaceae; genus Boletellus; species Boletellus ananas. The sequence goes on along the minus strand of JBBPLS010000102.1, from coordinate 10,033 downwards.
AATCGATCTCACCGCATATGGATGCTGGTTCAATATAAGAGTTCTGTGAGCAAATGAGCGTAAACACAGGGCCGTACAACTAATCTACCCCCTCAGGCTGTGCTCAAGCGTGTACTTCGTGTCCCTCACCCGATGCTGCAACTGCATGTTCTTAAGCTGATCAAGAGTCAAGTACCGTTTTGCGGTCGTAGATGGCGGCAATGTAGGGGATGTCACATGTTACTGTCATGAATTCTGACGACTGGGTAGCGAACATGAAGGTCATCACTTCTATTTACCTCAATTGTAGACCCGACTTGCGCGACGAGTGGCTCACTGGTAACGAAGTTGATGATGTCTCCGATGCCCAAGTATTATTCCTTCCCTGTCATCACGCAGCTAGCTCACATTAATACAGGCACAGGAACAAGCTCTTCGCCACTTAGTCAAGTTCTGTAAGCCATCCTTCACACGTGGATAATCTTGGGATGTTGAACATGGCTTCATAGACAATACTAGACGTTACGGTGCACAGGCTGCAAATCAGCACGCGCAAGCACATCGTCGTTCAGTTAGCATATCCCATAATCTGGAAGGTTTACCACCTGGCTTAGACTTGGGAAACATGATCCGGCCCCTTGGGACTCCAAATATTGTTGAAGCTGATGTCTTCCCGCCACCTCGTTCACAGGCTCCAGACCCATCGATCTTCTTACCTTACACCACAGAGGATCTTGCTTTCGAGGAAGAGTATGAAGAATATCTGTCCGATCTAGGATGGTCGGATGATCAAGTATCCCCGCTGCCTTCGGCTCCCAGTTCCGCATGGCATCGACTCCCTGAGTTCGTGTCCAATATGGCGGACAATATTAGTGATAATGAAAGTGACGTGTCCATTGGTGACCTTGGCGATGACACAAGGTTAGAGGGTAGAGAAGATCGTGATATTCCGGATGAAAACCTGAATAATTGGGAGGTAAGTATATCGTCTTCTGATCCATGAATTTTACCTTTACAATGTACATCCGTAACCACCAGCACATGAGCCCAAAGACCATGGCAGCCCTTCCCAAGTCACCTGCCGGCAACCGCCGATCGAGCTCGGGAGCTGGCCTTCGCCCTGTGCTGCCCTTCGGCTTGGATGATGGTAGTGCTGTTGACTTAGATGACTTAGATGAACCCGAGCTGGGCCCTATACCGAGGGAACAATCTGGTCCCTTCGCATCAGGTGGTGGAGTGGATGAAGTCGAGTACGCGTACGGGTAGGTCGCGATCTTCAACCTGGGGCTCCAAAGACTCACATTGTCGTAGTGTTTAGTATTCGTACCGTGCTCGTTTGTCTTTTTCCTCTTCGCCGTGGTTATTTAAGCCCGTGCAGTACACCTAGTGATCATGCGTACTTGCATGGTAACTGTCTTGGTTTAACCTTTTTTTTTTCTCATCGGATGAAACCAAGGCGTGAACTATCAACGTACAATCAAAACATGCCCTTCAGTCTCGAACCAGCCCATGGTGTGCCACCCTCGTAAAAATCCATGGGGTACTCTACTCTCTTTCCTCCCCCTCCCTCGGTCGTCGCGACCACCCAACCTCTCATTTTCCCCAGCGCCACATTGGCCTCATATGGGCTCAAGAGGGGCCGAGTAAATGCATAACCCCAATCAATAGACAACCTTGGACACGACGTCTGTACAAAGATTGATATGTGTGGGTCAAACAACGAGAGCTTTGCCGGGGATACTTCGGAGAGAAGGATCGGAATGAAAGGTACAGAAACACGGGACAAAGAAAGTTGATTTAAAATTGCGTGAAGTTGTTTGAAGCTTCCCTGGCGTCCAAGAGTTCCCAGAACAACGCCCCACAATCGAGGTTGTTGCACTGGACTAGAAAGCTTGGGGTCGAGGGACGGGACAAGAGAGTTGACGCTCTCACGAGCAGACTGGACAGCTTCCTCCCGGGTTCTTTGCATCTGATCGTGATTATACCACTCTCGAGTGAGTTTTTTTGAGTAAGGGTCATATCGAAATGAGGGAACAGTAGGATTCGCGATCATGATCGCCTCAAGATGAAAACGACCATCCCCAAGATACCTGCACCGTTTTAGGCAGCTTTTAGACCGAGAACCGGATACGTACAAGATTGCGTCGACCTCGTCGAGAGACGGGGCCGTGCAGCCTAAAATCTCCCCGGGAGAAAGTGGCTTTGAGCGTGGTATTATAACTTGATATTTACCAGTCCAACGACTGCCATCGGACGAGCCGAGTGTCTCACCGCGTTCATATTCTAGAACTAGGTTATCCTTGAGCTTCTGTAAAGCCGAAACGAATTGAATGGTTGAAACTAATGCTAGTCGAGTCGGTTCTTGTGACAGTGTGCGAGGAGGTCGAGCACAACCATGGTGTGGGAAATCATCATCCATGGATCCTCCGATGGGAAGGAATCGGGGTTTTCCGATTTTCTGGCCGGGATGTGTATCTATATCGCTCCCCTCTGGATCCACAAGCTGTTTGCGGAACGTAGCGCGGTCGCTCGGGAAGTTCAGGCGAACGGTGTCCTCGAGATGCACGGAATCAATGGATATTTCGACGAATACGTAGAGCGTCTTGATACTAGTTTGGTCGATCGGCACTGGAATCCAATTCAGACGACGCACTCCACATGTCTGGCAAGAAGGCGAACCAAGACAGCTATGTCCATAATGAACGAGCATATCGCAACCTAAGGCAACTGCGGTGTAGTCATCGATACAACATGCGCCATATGTGACATCACCCATGATGACGGTTAGAGCGTCGGTGAACCTGCGGTAGAGTTGAGAGAAAAAAATTGGAAGACACTCCGGTGAACCGCACTTGCGTACCGTTCGATGATGTCTACAATAGCACACGCAAACATTTGGAGACCCTCAGGCATCTGAAGAGCGACCATCTGGGCATTGTTCTTGCGCACACAGTGTATCGTCTTGTGGATCTCGAACGAGTAGTTGTTCGGCAATTGCTTGATCGCCTGGTTGAGGAGGGGATCTGTGAGGATTTCTTCTGGAACATGACTCGCAAGTTGGGTCGGTACAGGGCCACGGCTCGGCGGTGCTGCCGACTTTGATCCTACGAACCGTTTTCTGGGATTCAGAGCGGTCTTGTGCTGGTCCACCATGGTGTGCAACGAGGTCACGTGGTCGCTTTCCTTGAGTTGCACTTGCCCTCCTTGCACCTTGTTTCACGTCTGTGAGTCGGTTGGCTGGCGCGATGGCACTCTCCGACACAGGGGGGTGCGCTATGAGGGGTTCTTGTGGGACCAAAGGCTGGTTTGGACAGCAGTTGCCGTGTCCTTACGACGGTCCACCGATTGAGGTGTGTACGTTCTCTTTTATTAGTAGAACATAGACTAATAATACCGTCCGCTTCAGCCAGAGAGTCACGGTGCTAGGGATCTCCTTCTCTCCGTCTGCGGTGTTGAGTACGCCGAAGGACCAGTCTGTTGTACCTCAGCCCAAGTCGAAACCCTACGGGATTCTCTAGCACAAGCGGAGCTCCTCATTTCATCTTGCCCTGCCTGTCGCAACAATTTCAGGTCGTTTTTCTGCTCGTTCACTTGTTCACCACAGCAGCATTTATTCCTGAACGTAACCGAAACGCAGAAATCCAGCTCCGGAGAGACCGCGGTCAAAACTGTGGATTTTTTTGTTGGAGAACACTTTGCTTCAGGCTTCTATGATAGCTGCAAGAGTGTCCAAGTCGGGGCCACCAATGGATATGCTATGGACCTCATTGGAGGTGGTGCAGCGACGTACTCAGAGTTTCTCAAGTTCTTGGGGGACGAGAAGGATCTCGGCAGTCCCTTCCAGATAAATTTCCCCCCCACCTCCCCTCCACAAATCACCCATCTAGACCCTGCCCCGAGGAACTGCGCGGATAACGACTTGGCTAGTCGATGCACTTGTATCGACTGCCCAACTGTCTGCCGCGCGTTACCCGAGGCTCCCATTCCGGGTCAGGGGGCCACTTGCCATGTCGGTCCCCTCTCCTGCCTGTCCTTTGTACTGATACTAGCATATTCTCTTGCTGTCGCGTCGTTCCTCATTGGATACCTTTTGCAAGTTACCATTCGGAAACGGAGAGAAAGGAGATACGAACGCGTGGCCTTGTTTGCGGATGCCGCATCATCTACCTTGTCTCCCAGCCTACGCCCTGGTGGGTTGATAGGTGCCATGTCACTCTCCCACGATCAAGAAGAGTCTGTCGGGGCACTGTCCACGGACTTCCGTCCACTTGGACGTGGAGTATCGCTTCTGGATCCTATCGGGGTATCTCAACCACGACAGTATCGCTTGAACACTATCTTGAGGCGTGGTTTCTACCGTGTCGGCCTTCTGGTAGCCTCATCGCCTTTCTTGACGTTTTCGCTCGTGTTCATTGTCGTTGGATTGCTCAACCTTGGTTGGAAGAAGTTTGACATAGAGACAGATCCTGTGAGGCTCTGGGTCGCTCCGGATTCCGAGAGCAAAATGCAAAAAGAGTTCTTTGACGAGAATTTTGGACCATTCTACCGTGCACAACAGATCTTCGTCACGAACGCCCCGAGTCTACCCGTGGAAAACTACAACAATGCGTCGCTTACACCTGCTCGCTCCGGCGTCCTTTCTTACAAGCATCTCGACTACTGGCTCAATGTGGAGAAAGATATCCGTGTTCTCAGTTCGCACATGCATGGTTACCGCCTTACAGACGTATGCTTCAAGCCTGCAGGTCCCCGAGGCGCGTGTGTCGTACAGTCGATTGGCGCGTGGTTCGGTAACGATTTCAGCGATTATGACGAGTCGACTTGGGCAGACCGCGTGTTGCACTGTGCGCAATCTCCTGTTGACTGTCTGCCGGATTTCCAGCAGCCGCTTGGTCCGCAATACGTGCTTGGTGGTGTACCTTCAGGTATACAAGGCATGCCGTCATATCTGGATGCTGAAGCACTTGTGGTCACGTATGTGATATCAGATTCCCTGGATAGCGCAGAGCGGTCAAAGGCTATGGAGTGGGAGGAAGCGCTCAAGGACTATTTGCTTGGCCTAAGCGAAAGAATATCATCCCAGGCTGGGATGCAGATTGCATTTTCGACAGGTGTCTCACTCGAGGAGGAAATCAGCAAGAGTTCTAATACAGATTTCAAGATTGTCGTTCTTTCGTACCTTGCGATGTTCTTCTATGTATCCTTGACGCTGGGGAGTGGGATCGCAGGCCGAGAAGAAGTAGGCCTAGTGGCTTCGTTATCACAATGGGTCCGCAATTTTCCTCTGTTACTCAAACGAAGGACTATCATGCCATCCTCGGTATCCGTCGACTCAAGGACCATCCCTCGCATCTTTCCCCGTTTGCCTCGTAACCTCTTCGTAAACTCCAAGTTTACGCTCGGTCTCTTCGGAATAGGACTAGTTGTCCTCTCCGTGTCCACCTCTGTCGGCTTTTTCTCCTTGATTGGAGTGAAAACTACCTTAATTATCGCTGAGGTCATCCCATTCCTCGTCCTAGCCGTCGGTGTCGACAATGTCTTCATCTTGGTACATGAACTCGATCGTCAAAACTTGCTTCATGGTGCAAATGCCTCGGTAGCGTTGCAAGGCGGTAGTTTTCCAATACCACGTTCGCCCACGCAGTCCCATCGATCACCTTTTCAGTCCACCGAGGACAATTCGGTCGATGGCGAATCCCTGCCATCATTCCTATCTCCTGAGGAACGCGTTGCACGGACGCTGGCAAAGATAGGCCCGTCGATTTTGCTCAGTACGGTGACGGAGACGGTAGCATTTGCATTGGGGGCTTTTGTTCCAATGCCAGCTGTACGGAACTTTGCGCTTTACGCCGCCGGTAGTGTGTTTCTGAACGCATTACTGCAAATTACGGTCTTTGTTAGTGCACTTGCGATCGACTTGAAGCGGGTTGAGGTAAGCGTAAGTTGATTGTACGTTCGCTAAGCTACACTAGTTTATAGGCTGGTCGCGTTGATTGTTTTCCTTGCGTACGGCTGCCATCCCGTATTACGCTTGTCGATTCTCCGGTAGGACTGGGCACAATTGCCCGGTTCATCCGCCGACAGTATGCACCATTTCTCTTGCAACCGGTTACGAAAGGTGCTGTTCTCTTGACATTTCTTGGGTTGTTTGTGTTGTCTGTAATATCTATACAACACGTCGAACTCGGCCTGGGTGAGTGATGCGTGTAGCATGCTTGAATGTTCACTAAGAGGTTGTACTAGATCAGAGACTTGCGCTGCCTTCGGATTCGTACTTGAATGCATACTTTGATCACCTGGATACCTATCTTGATATTGGACCGCCTGTGTACTTCATCTCGCAACAGATCGATGTCACTCGACGAACAGGTCAGCAAGAGCTTTGTGGCCGCTTCACCACTTGTGATGATTTCTCGGTCGCCAACCTTCTGGAAGCCGAACGCAAGAGACCCGAGGTCTCTTTCATCTCCCAACCAACTGCTTCTTGGATCGACGATTTTCTCAAGTGGCTCGACCCTGCTATGGAATCTTGTTGTAGGGTTCGCAGAGCTAATCCTTCGGAATTCTGCAGTCCAAAAGACTCTGAACGGCTATGTCGGCCGTGTCTATATGGGCAAGATCCGGCATGGAACATTACTATGGTCGGACTTCCTGAAGGAAAAGAGTTCATGCGTTACCTTGATCGATGGCTCATTTCACCGACCAACGAAGACTGTCCCCTCGCGGGAAAAGCATCGTTCGGAACAGCCCTTGCACTTGGCCCGGCAAGCACAAGTGTGATCGCTTCCCACTTCCGCACGTCCCACACACCGCTAAGGTCCCAAGCTGATTTTATCAACTCATTCGAAGCCGCACACCGTATAGCAGACGAGATCTCTGACCACACTGGGCACAAAGTTTTCCCATATTCTCTCCACTACGTATTCTTCGAACAGTACGCCCACATCATTACCATCACACAAGAAATCCTCGGGCTAGGACTTGGGGCGGTGTTGATCGTCACCGCACTGTTCCTTGGTTCATGGAGAGCGGGGTCCATCGTCACGGGTGTTGTCGCGCTGACCGTCTTAAACGTGATGGGCATGATGGCAGTGTGGGACATCAACTTGAATGCAATTAGCTTGGTGAACCTTGTGATCTCGCTTGGTATTGCGGTGGAGTTTTGCGCACACGTCGCGAGGGCATTCATGAGCACAGGACCTAGCTTACCAGCGGACTTAACTGCAGGGCAGAAAGAGAGGGACGAACGGATGTGGATTGCCCTGGTTGATGTCGGTCCATCGGTAAGGTGTCTAGTGAGGGGCTCATTTGCGGACTAATGGACAAGTGGATTTCCATAGGTTCTCTCTGGAATTACCTTTACGAAGCTCATTGGAATGTCTGTGTTGGCCCTGACCCGCTCACGACTTCTAGAGGTAAGACCTACTTAAGAGCTAATTCTTGCGCTCCTCACCGGCTGTTAGATATACTACTTTCGCATGTGGGTGACTCTGATTGTTTCTGGAGCCCTACATGGTCTGGTTCTGTTGCCGGTGCTGTTGAGCATTGCGGGGGGCCCGGGATTTGCCCAGCAAGAGTTGGATGAGGAGTGGACGTCCAATGCTATTAGGAGTGATGCTGAATATGGGTGAGCAGCCAGCGATCTCCCTTGTCCTCGCGATAATAGGAATCACACTGTCAGACCCATCCTGGCCGACGATTCATCAGTGGCAAGCAACTGAATTGGGGATTCTGGGGGTTCTGGACGATACGCAGTAAAATAGATACAGGCAACTCGGTAATAATTTCCGCATGCAGGTTTGACTATTATTGATACCAAGAAATTGAACCGGCTATGCTGGGGACCGAGACCTACTATCTCTGATATCCTCCCTACTGTAGCTCCTCCTTCCCCGGCTGAGGGACCTTGATCGGGTCCTGCTTCGACTGTACCCCGAGTAAGATGAATAGGATGGGGAACGTGAACGCGTCCGAGAGCGGGAACGGGATGGGGTCAATGAGCGGGAACGGCTAGACCGCACTGAGTAGCTCCGGGAACGGCTACGCCGACCCCTCGCATATGCTGTACCGCCACGCTCGTAGCTTGGTGACCTCCGTCTTGGTGGAAGACGATCGCCACGCCTGACTGGTGAGCGGGAGCGGGAGCGAGAAGGGCGGTACGTGTCTCTCGGAGGAGGGCCACGGCGGCCATAGCCTCTCGCCCGACGGTACGTGTCCACGTAGCGCGGGGGCTCGTATCCGCGCCGGCGTGGGGGTGGGGAACGAGTACGCGAGCGAGAGCGGGAACGAGAGAAGGACCGACGGTCCCGCCCGTTGCGGACGGGGCGCGGACGGGAACGGGAACGAGCGCGAATCGGAGCGTCGGAGAGCTCTACTTTGAGAACGAGACCGTCCAGTTGGCCGCCGTTCATGTGTGACACGGCTTTTTGTGCTGACGATGGATCTGCATACTCCAGCGCAGCCTTGCCCCGATTTTGACCGGCTGGACAAAAGGCAGTGTGAGAGCGAGACGGAGACGAGCCCAGCAGGGAAGGACCATACATTTTGTGTAGAGGGGGAGATCGATTTTGACGACCTCGCCGTAAAAGCCAAATATTGTCTGGAGGTGGGTGTGGACGACGTTGCGAGACAGGCCGTTCACGACGACGACTTTTGCGTTCCTTTTGTCGTCTGGGAGGTCCATGTCCACGTCCGCATCACGGAGGGGCTTTGGCGAGGACGAGCGGCCTCTGTCCGACATGGTCGCGTCGTCGGCGAGCACAAGGAAAAGGATGTGTGACACTGTCACGGAGATATTGCAAGTACAAACAAGGTCACAACTAAGTTACCTACACTAGTCTCGCCCTCTTCCTGGTGCTCGGCTGTCCTGCAGCGCCCGGCTGATTCTCGTCCTTCCCATGCGTCCGCTTGACATGCCTTTTCACGAGGTCCTGTCTGACGAAGCTTTGACCGCAAATGTCACAGCTGTAGGGCCGGAACCCGCTGTGGCTCGCCTCGTGCCTTTTGCACTCGTTTTTGCGCAAGAACCGTAGCGGGCTAGGAACGGCGTTCAGTCGACACGGACGGCCAGTCTGGAACCGACAGACCACACAGAGCAAGCAAAGGGTCTCTGTCCAATGTGAGCTCCGACGTGGACGAGAATATGGTCCCTGCGCTTGTTCCGCTGATCGCAGCCAACGACATAACATCGAAAGTCGTTGAGGAGTTCCCCACGGTCTGAAAGTTTTCCGGCAAAGTGAGAGAGCCACGCTCGGTCGATTTCTCGTCCGGGGTATCTCGTTCTGAAACGCTCTGCTCTGGATATGAGTTCGCCTAATTCGATGCCGAGGTGCGCGTTTAATATGGGGGACGGGTCAGTGGTGTTCGAACGTCCAAAGTGGCACGGTGCGGACAGAGGATGTGGCCCGCCATCGGGGACATGGGTTGGTTCGAGTTCGGTGGCGACGCAAGATCTCGGTCCTGCCGACTGGGATGGCGAAAGACGCTGCGCGAACGGTGAGTTTTCGGACGACCAAGGAAGGAACGAGACATCGGAAGTGGGCCGGACCAAAATTGACATGATGTCCTGAATGACGCGCGGGGACGGACTTTGCGAGTCTGCCATGGAGAAAGCGTTGCCGTTTTTTGGGGTCAGCTCGCGGGGCTCTTCATACAAGGGCGCGACGCCGCGGCGCGGTGTGCTGCAGATCGTGTCGAGCGGGTTGACGCCGGTGTGGGGGGGATCCTGTCCTCGAAGGCTGTCGTACATGTTGACGTCGGGAATGAGACCGATGATGCCGCCCGCGGCAGGATCGATGTCGGGATCGAGGCCTAGCTGCACGCTGCCGGGGGACGCGAACGGAAGGACGCGATCCTGTGGCCCGAAGCATGGATACGAAAAGGCCAGCGGGAGGGAGTCGACGGGGATCCCGGTCAGAGGCAGGTCGTGTCGCAGGGGAGCGTCCGGACGGTGGTCGGGGAGACAGGAGATGCCCAGGCCGCGGGTGTTGATCCAGGCGTTGGACTGCAGGTCGTCGCGGGGAGGTGCGGGGGTGAGCGGGGAAAGGAGGGTGGG
>JBBPLS010000101.1:0-68272 GCA_038089895.1 Boletellus ananas | reverse complement strand
GCATTGGATCCCGTGTACCCGAGGGGCCTTTGGAAGGCACGTCAGCTGGTCGACTCCTGAAGACTATTCTGACACCTTTATAGGATTATGTCAACGAATCCAAATCCCAATGGGAAGGAGAGGGCGACGAGGTGTCAATGCATGTAGATGAATAAGCGACATCCATGCTTGTCGATTTGTCCTCATCAGTCGCGTGAGTCCAGATTGTGTTTACCTTGACCTTTGCACATCGTTTGCAAGCGAAACAGCATGTTTTCCAAATAGTGTTCGTCGACGTTGGACGAACCTGTAATAGTTTTATCCCTCGGAGCTGTTGCTCATTGTCTGCGAGAAAAGTGTATTACTATACTAGTAGAGTGTGAAGAACGGAGTCAGTGACACGATAAGGCCCGCCAGACGACGAGGCGACGAGCGCAAATTGACCATATCCTAGACGACACCAGTGGCACAAATGACAATGCGAGCACACGACAACCTCCAAGACGTCGCAGATCACCTAGACGAGCACTGGCGTGGTGGACCCCGCACACGTTAGGGGACCCTGAGGACGTGTCAGACACGTGTCACCCAGATACACCCCCAGAGCTGCCCGAACGCAGCTGAGAGCGCAAGGGTGGCATTTCAGCAGACCAAAGTCTAATTTCGCTGGTGGGGGTAGGAACAGCCATTGCCGTGTCATTCCATGATGTCGATTTCACTGCTCAGCGGTCGAGGTCCATACGTGTTGACGACCGAGAGTACCCAGACGGCGGGCCCAAGCCACGCTTCCACAATAGGAAACGCGCTCATGGATCACGACCGACGACCTCCCTAATCACTGTCACGTCCAGAGCCAGTAGCACATCCTCGCCGATGGTGGGGCACTTGCCCTCTGGGCAGCTTAAAGGCTTTGCATGGACGTTGACTCGACCGCACCAAACGCTGGCGCTATTCCGCGTGCAGATGCATGCGCTCTAGACAGAGTGTCGGTTGTGGTGTTACCGACGGCACCCTGGTAGTAGGCAGTCGGGTGCGACGTGGAACTGTACTGCCGCCGGGCAACATCTCCAGTTTGGTTCCGTTTGAGGTGCAGTCGGTGAGGTTCTGCGTGAGTCGCTCAGGAGGTTGTCCATCCCGGAGACGTCCGAGGTTAGGGTGGGTGTGATATAGGGATATCCGTTCTGCGACGGAGGAGTTGTTCGAAGACCCAACGGTCATCTCAAAATCTCCGTTGCTAGTCGAAGGAGTGAGCGGCCCGAGAGAGGTTATTCGCTGTCAAGGAGAACGCGACCGGCTCACTCACCCGAACCCCCCGAGCTCGACCAGCTCCCACCCGCGCTAGACAAGGTGTCGATGGCGGTGTCGAACGTCCTGTCGAGGACGATGCACGGGTTGCCAGACAGTATCAGGGCGCTCTCTTGTACCCAAAGTAACATCGCGCCACCGCCGAGGCCGTGACGCTCGACCGTCAGACTGTATGTGGTGGCACGTCGCATTCGCAACGCCAGATCCATGTCATCGAAGGCGTGATGACATCTCTGAATTGCAAGCATTCCTATCCGATCTCGAACGGGAACCGAACATGGTGAGCTCCGGTGTCGCGAACGTTGCTTGACCATGATCACGTTTGCAGCTTTTGGCGGGGCATGATTGCTTGATTCTTGCCTTGACATCAACAGTCGCGTTCTCGAGACTGTGCCAGGAACTTTCGATGATGGCCTCAGCGTTGCCAGTCTATTTACCAGACGACGATTGATCCATTATCGCCCTGCGTGTCATAAAACCATGTCGGGCGCGATCAGTAAGGCCTAGTAAGGAATCATATGTGCGCTACATCGTTCCATTCGGGCCAGGAACCCCATTGAAAGGCGTGATGCAAGCCATCGGCGTAATCGAAACTCAAAGCCACGAGAGCTCGCAATGTGATTAATTAATTCTCCGCTTGACCGGGGTCCAGCCGAGCCATACGTCAATTCGACCACGGACGTCCATGTCGTTTGCGACCAGCGTGCTTGCGTCTAGGCAGACCCTCTCACGAATACCACTCAGGCTGCTGAATGGGCACGCCGTCGTCACCAGCGCTGCTCGCCTGCCATTGGCAGTGAACACTACCGCGCTGTGTGCGGGGCACGCACGACGACGATGGTTGCCATATGCCAGCGTGCGCGGGTATGCATCTCAGCCGCCGCCCGGTGGCACGGGCAGTGGGGGGTTTCCCAACTTTTCGTTTCAACAACCCCGGCAAAAGGGAGAGACGTTGAAGGAATACGTGCGTCTGCGGCACCAAGTTCTCGAGACACGCTCTCTCATGTGCACGTCGCCCTTTGTAGAGTGTCGATCTCACCAACATGGCGCGCAACGGGGAGCTGGATCCTACCATTGGGCGAGACGAAGGCACGTGTCCGCTTCTGTTCCCGCATGTCGTCGTCCTGCTGATGCGCGCCGCATGGTAGAAATCCGTAGGACGATTCAGAGTCAGTGGCATTATCACGCGTGGCTGATAGACCAATGAATGCTCTCCAGTCCTTTCCAGGAGAACCAAGTCCAACCCCGTCGTACGTGCAAAGTCGCGTTTGCTCTGTGCATCCTCGACGTTTATCCTACTAGTTGATTGGGCCTCCCGGAGTCGGAAAGACGGCAATCTTAGAAGGCCTTGCGAGTCGGATAGTAGCCAGGGAGGTGCCAGAGGTGTGTCCATCGTGACTTCGTCGCACGCGATGCACTCACTCGCATTCCAAGTCCCTGCAAGACAAGAGAGTGCTGTCCTTGGATCTCTCCGCCGTTATGGCAGGCTCTGGCATTAGGGGTCAGTTTGAGGAGAAATTCAAGGCGCTCATTCGAGACATAGAGGACGAGGTGAGCCGTCATTCGCTGTCTGGTTGGGCGATCCACAGAACGTGTGCATAGGCTGGTCGAATCATCTGTTTCATTGATGAAGTCCGTGGGTGTTACTTCCGCATGCGTCGTTAACGTGTTATTGAGATATGTATATGAACGTCAGACACACTGTTCAATCTTGGGAAAGCAGAGGGCAGCATAGATGCAGGGCAGATGATCAAACCTGCCCTTGCACGTGGTCTGCAGCTTGTCGGGGCAACCACTCGTGAGTTCACGCGTTGTGGTTGTCGTTCGCTTCCTAAACATCCGATGCGTAGCCGATGAGTATAGGAAGACAATCGGAAAGGACGCAGCCCTCGAACGGAGGTTCCAACCAGTGCAAATTCAAGAGCCAACGGTAGAGGCTACCATTTCCATCCTCCGTGGCTTGAAATCAAAGTACGAAGTGCACCATGGGGTTGAAATAGCAGACAGCGCGTTGGTAACTGGTGTGTGTCGTCTCGATTTTGCTATTCTCCTATCTACTACTTTGTTCTAGCTGCGGTGTATGGTGCACGTTACATATCAGACCGGCATCTTCCAGACAAAGCAATCGACCTGGTAGACGAAGCCGCGTCCTCGCTACGGCTTGCCCAGGAGTCGAAGCCTGATGAGCTGGAGGCTCTTGACCGAGAGATTGTAACGTTACAAATCGAACTCGAGAGTCTCAATAACGAAAGTGACGTGTTTAGCGTTGAAAGGCGGACGAAACTCGAAGATGACCTTCGCTCAAAGCGAGGTGAAGCACAGGAGTTGACTGCAATATGGCAGAATGGTATGATTTTTGACGTATACTGCTTTGTTGACATCGACGTGATGCAATGTAATAGAGCGCGCCAGACTCGAACGTATCAAGAACCTCAAGAAGCGCCTTGAAGATGCAAAACATGAACTCGAGGTTACCCAACGGCAGGGTCAGTATGAGAGGGCCTCTCAGCTTCGTTTTGGCGTCATTCCGGATTTGGAACGTCAGCTTCCGAAGGATGGCGAACTGAAGGAGGAGGACGTGGAGAGCCCCCTCGCGATGCTACACGACAGAGTGACGAGCAGCGACATATCGCGAGTCGTTGCCAAAGCTACTGGAATTCCGGTTCAAAACCTCCTTCGGGGCGAACGTGAAAAGCTAGTTCACGTCAGTCATTTCCCACACCTGCGAGCCCGCTCCAGTAACACTGTGACATGATCTAGATGGAAGATGCCCTTCGACAACGCGTCGTTGGACAAGATCATGTAGTGTCAGCCATCAGCGACGCCGTGCGCATCTCGCGGGCAGGTTTGCAAGCACCAGATCGGCCAGTAGCTTCATTCCTATTCCTTGGACCGACTGGTGTCGGCAAGGTTCGTCCTCACCCACGGATCCCTGTTGAATATGCCCCAATTGAAGCGCCAGACCGAGCTTTCGAAAGCGCTTGCGGCATTCCTGTTTAATGACGAGCAACGAGGGCTGTAGGTCCACCATTTCTGTGTTAGCGTCGGCCTGATGTCGATATTTGCCAAGCATCAACATCAATATGTCAGAGGTAGGCTATGCGTCTGATCCAAAGTAGCACTTTATCACTGGCTTTGCAGTATCACGACCGACATACTATATCGCGTCTAATCGGAGCCGCGCCAGGTTATGTTGGATTTGAGGAGGGTGGTAAGCGTTTCCCGTTTCCAGCATGTTTCGTTTGAGCTGACCTACATGCTATACAGGACAGCTCACCGAAGCGGTTCGAAGAAAGCCTTACGGTATGCTTGCTTTAAATTTCGAGGCTGGCTCGCGCGATGACCGTCCCGAAAGCTGTCATCCTCTTGGATGAGCTCGAAAAAGCCCACAAGGTTTGAAGTTTTTTTATTCCTGTACGATGGTCTGTTGTTGAACACGATGAGCAGGATGTGGCGATGATCCTTCTCCAGATCCTGGACGAAGGGAGTCTTACCGACAGCCAAGGACGTAAAGTGGACTTTAAGGTGTGTGATCCGTTGCCCCGTGTCTCTAACATATCCTCCGCGTTCATGTCACTGATGCTACGCGATGCATCAGAATACGATCGTATGTCTGACAAGCAATCTTGGTAGTGATGTCCTTGCGGATCCTTCCTCCTGTGACATGACTGGCATCGTCATGGAAGCTGCCAAAACTGAGGTCATGGAACGAACGTCGGAGTACTTTCCCCCGGAGCTCCTCAACCGCCTCGACTCCATACTGGTATTCAACAAACTCTCGCGCGATGCCATCTTTGACGTCGTGGCGCTTCGGCTGAACGACGTCGCGGAGCGATTGAAGGATAGGCGAATCACGCTCGATGTAGACAAGGAGGCCCGAGCATGGCTGGTGAAGAAGGGATATTCGGAGATGTACGGCGCGCGTGCAGTTGCCCGGGTAGTACGAAGCGAGGTGTTGTTCCCGCTTGCGCAAAAGCTCTTGCGAGGCACGATACGGTGGGTGTTGTCCAGCCTGCATGTGCCATGATGGAATGACCGACGGATCTTTTTCAGCGATGGCGACACCGTACACATCGGTGAGGCGGTGGGTGGAGAGGCGTTGGACATCCGGGACAACCACGCAGCCGATTCTGAGGCGATTGTGGCGCCGGTGTCGGATGCGGCTGCTCTTGAGAACGATGCTAAGATAAAGTCGGACTAGAAATCAGTCGTATCGCATCTGAATCGGAGCGTTGTGGGTGCCCGCCCCTCGAAAAGGCAGGCGCAGAAGTCTGCACATCGATCTCGATTGCTCCCCCGAAGGAGACCTTTGGAAGGGACGATGATAAATCACGATTACCAGCGTGGCTTTACGGGGACACAGCCTTCTCCACGACCTGCCATCATAAATTCTCCAACGCTCGCCCGCAGCACTCGTCCGCATCCTATTTTGCGGCTGGCCCATCCCCAAGTCACACTGCGTCATTCCCTTGCCAGTGTGTTCGAATTAGATGAGTCCCCCTTGGGTCCTCGACACCCAGAGATGGGGTCCCATGCGCTCCATCTTGGTGCTTGCACCTCTTTTCATTGCCCTGCCGCTTTGTTCGTTATACCAGCAGTTCAGTGAGTCACATTCGTCTCGTGTCGCCGCGCGTCGCGCATACAAGGATGTCTTGTGACGGGAATTGACACGCACTGACGTGTCCCCCGTTTCTTTGGCTAGCCCTGCCCACGCCCAACGTGCACCCGTAAGTTCCTTCCTAGTGTTCGAGGATCGACGCGGATTGCTGACACATGTACACCACCCCTCCAGATATGACCCACGGACGGGCCTACCCCACCCGTCTGAAGCGACGATTCTGTCGTACGCCAAATACCTCTCGGAAGATATCGGATACCGCACGCCCGGCACACGGGAACATGCCGAGGCGGACGCGTGGATGGTGCGCAAGGCGGAAGAGATCCAGCGATTGTGCGAGGAGGCTGTCAACAGAGAAGGCGGCCGGAGGCTTGAATGTGAGGTATGGCGGCAGGAAGGGAGCGGGAGCCATCGGTGAGTGGCGGACGCGGCACGCCCTCCATGCTCTCGAACGCGTCGGGGCCTCTTGTGCTCAACCCGTTGCCCAGGTTCGACATGATGAACAAGCGGCTGTACAAGACCTATGTGAACTTGTCGAACGTCGTCGTCCGGATATCGGATGGCACCGTGCGTGGCAAGTCGTCTGCGGTACTCATCAATGCGCACCTCGACAGTACGCTCCCGAGTCCGGGTGCTGCAGATGACGCGCTTGCCGTAGGGGTCATGCTCGAGTGTGCTCGAGTGTTGATAGCAACCCCGGGTTGGGAGCCGACGTACGCGATCGTTTTCCGTGGGTGATTCGAACAAAAACGATACATCTTGTATCTGATCCCTTTCGTCGTTTCAACAGTGTTCAATAATGCGGAAGAGTCTTTGCAAGACGGCTCCCATTTGTTCTCGACGCAGCATCCCATCGCATCTACGTCGGTCTCTTTCTTGCCCTCGTATTTCTGATGCTGATCTACGTTAGTGTGAGGGCGGTCGTGAACTTGGAAGGTACCTGTACAATCTGGAGTGAACGCAGCACCATGCTGACTCGGATGGCTTAGCTGCTGGGACCGCCGGGCGTGAACTACTCTTTCAAGCCACGTCAGAGGAAATGATCGAAGCATATTCTCATGTGCCTAGGTGTGTTGCATGGCTGTCGGACCAAGTACATCTCTTATTCTCGCACACGTCAGGCCCTACGGGACAATATTTGCGAATGAGATCTTCAGCTCAGGAATCCTGCTATCAGAGTATGTGATTTGGGTTTGGCGTTATTTTCTCAACTGAAAAGATGACTCTAGCACTGATTTTAGACAGTTTGAACATTATTTGAACGTCACTGGACTAGATGTACGTGTGCATGTCACACTATATGTGCCGTGTCCAGCGTTCTCGGTTGACCTCGATTGCGTAGATGGCCGTCGTCGGAAACAGCTACATGTATCACATGCGCGGGGTATGACTCTTCCGAGTACTTCTTGTTGCCGACGTTTCGACCATATCTTCACCAGGACTTGGTTGAGAACATCCAGCCTGGTGTCGCTCAACACATGGCGGAGAATTCGCTCGCTCTCTTACGTTTCCTGTCTTCTGATGCATCCCCGGTATCGCGTCTCGAGCACGGCTTTTCCCGCCCACGAACCGTCTTCTTCAGTACCCTCGGCCTTTTCCTGAGTTATACGTTTACGACAGCGAAGATCATGTACGTGGCCCTCTTTGGCGCCTCCTTTTATCTCGTCCGGACTACTGGGATCAAGCGCCTATGGACGGCGTTGGGGGCGGTGGTGTTTGCTTTTGCCGGTGCTTTGATCGGCGCGAACGGGATGGCGTTCGTCATGATCAACATCCTCCACAAGGGTATGAGCTGGTTCAGGGGAGAATACTTTCCGGTCGTTTTGTATGGCCCCGCAGCTGCCGTAGGTATGTGGCCACACGTTATCCCGTCTGACATACCCTTTGACGTGGCGTGGACCAGGTGTGTTGATCAGTCAGCTCCCTTTTAGCAAGACTGGGCCCAACCAAACGCTCGAAAAGCCCATCTTGGCGGCGTTGTTGCTGTTTCAGTCTGGGTTCGCCGCGGTAGGGCAGCTCTTCAATATTGGTTCTAGCGCTGCGCCATTCCTCGGGGCTGCAGGCATGTTCGTGGCGCTCGGACTCGACGCGTCATTGGGCCGTAATCGACGGACTGCGCTCGCGGAGCGCAAGCCGAAGCAGAATGGCGAGAATGGTGCGAGCAACGCCACCGAAAGGCGCGTGCCCGATGCCACGGTTCGATCTGACGTGTCACTTTGGACGTACGCGATCGTGATGCTCGTCCCGCTAACGATGGGCGTGCAGTTGCTAGCTGCGACATTGGTAGTGTTTGTACCCTTGGTATGTCTTGCGCCCTGCGTCATTAACCTTGACGCATGAACCACGCATAGGCGGGCCGTATTGGCAAAGATGCGCCGGGCGAGTTTATCATTGCATCTATCGTCGCCGTGCTTGGGTCGTTTGTAACTTCGTTTGGAGTTGCGTTTGCGCACAGGTTCGGATCGGCCACGCTCCGACGGATGTTGGTCCTCGCCGTGCTGGTACTCGGAGCAGCCATGGCGTTCTTTTACAACCAGGTGCCGTTTGACAAGACACATCAAAAGAGGTTGTTTGTAGTGCACATGGAAGATGTAAGCCAATGTCCATTCACGAACTTCAGTCTTGGCTAATCAATTTGTCCATGTTGGCAGCTGGTCACTGGGGAACAGGATTTGCATATTGCGGCCGCCGATGGCGCGCCAGGATTTGATGCGTTAGTGCACGGTATTGCGGACGAGTTCGGTGTGGATAGTGTCTCAGCTAAAGCGATCGTCATGGATGATTACAACAATGACTGGGACACGCTCTATCCGTTCTCAGCTGTGCGTGATCCGTGACTACCCTGTTCGTCATGCGATCGAAGACTGACCTTTTCTTTCGGTAACGCGCTAGTTCCTGTCGCCGTACAAGATAGACCTCCCAATAGATTCCGCTCACGTCACCCCTTCGCTTCCAGGGGAACCATTCACTGTGACTGCTATGAATGACACCATTGACGAACAGGCACGGACAAGAACCTTGACGCTCAAGATTGGACATCCAGGGATTATCTGGACGGGTGAGCCTTCCGGGAGACACTCGTTCACTCGAACCGAGCAGCTGATGCTTCCCTTGTTCCTCCCCATCTAGTAATCGCGTTTGATGCATATGTGCTCGACTGGACGTTGGACGACCACCCCCCGAGCGAGTTTGCGCGACATCACATCAAAGAGGCGTCCTTTTATGGCACCGACGCGTGGACGGTGACGATGACGATCAAGATCAACGACGAGGACGGGCGAGACGGGGCGGCCGAGGGTCTCAAGATCGATTTCGTGGGGATTCGAGAGAAGCGGATGTGGCCTGCCAAGAAGGCCGAGTCGGACGGGAGCCAGGCAATGGTGCTGTTCGAGGCTCTGGACGGGTGGCTCGAGGAGCGGACAAGCGGGAGTGTGGACGCGATGTTCATGGGGTGTGTGCGGGGCGAGACGGTCGTTTAGAGCGTCTAGTCGGAGGGCGTCCATTGGAACCGTTGGACTCGAAAAGAAAAGAGACTGGGAGTTGTAGATAGATCTCGAATCTATTATTTACTTATGAACCAATTCCTGGCGGCCAGAATCGTCGGTCTTCCAAAGCTTCATATGAGTCAAGTAGTAGTTATGGAAGCTCGGACAGTCACCCATGTAAGTGCGGTGGCGGAGGGTCGGTCAAATAACTGCTTTGGGACAAACCGGAGTTGTGCCGAGAAGCACGACTTCGACAGTTAGTTGGGGTCTGTTTGGGTCATGCCGAATTCAATCATCAATAATCCTCCCCAACTTTTCGTCCGACCACCTCCGGGCCGTCGGAGCAAATGCAGCCCAACCAACCTGGGCCCAACGATGGCGGCTCGGATGGCCCTACTCCAATCCCTGTTTCGGTGCGCGCTTGGGAATCAGACCCGCAAGTCTCTTCCGTTCGCCGTCCAGCCGCGCTTCCCGACCCCGAATTATATCACGAGGCCATCGAGCCCGAGGCCATCTTCGAGGTCCGTCAGGTCCAGGCGGACGGCTCGATCGAGGTTCTGCTGGTTGTCTCTTTCGGCTGCCAGCGGTGCAGATCGCTCAAGCAAGCCTGCTCGCGCACGCGACCGGCCTGCGTGCGCTGTCGAAAGGCCGGGCTGGGATGCGACGTCATTCGGGGAGGCTACCAAAGGCTCCCCGGCCCCAAGCTCAAGAAACCGTCGGCGAGGAAGCGGGACGAGTCGGAGGCGGCCACCGCAACGGCTACACCAGAGCCCGCCGCGGGCAAGGGCCGGGCGCGTGCGAAGCGGGTCGTATCGTCTGGGTCGAAACGTCCCCTGAGCCCTGGATCTGATTCTGTGCCTCCGCGAAAGAAGACGCAGTCGAAGACGAAGGCGAAGGCGCGGAAAGGAAGGGCGCGTCCGCGTCGCTTCTCGGTCGTCTTGTCGTCTGACGAAGACATGGACACGGAGTACTCGGAGGGGTCTGCAGAGGATTACTTGGTCCGAGTGGAACCAACAGCGGTGGCATCGGCCGCCGGGGAGCGCGATGCGACGAGCTGGACGTTTGTCAATGGGTCGCGTGTGCGAAATCAGACCACCTCCCGGGTGCAAGAACGCGTGCGCTCTGCTGAGCCATCCAGCATGCGTGTTCCGCGAGTCTGGACAAGGGTGAGGTTGACATGACGCGGGCGAGTGCCGTGGACTGATGCCGTTGGTAGTCACTCGACGGGTTCTTGACAGTATTCCCCCAGCTCGCGAAGACGACCGCAGGCTTTTCTTGGTTTCAATCTGAAACCCCGATACTCTTGCTCGATACGAATTATACCCAGGGTCATTGGTTAAACTCAACCACGCTAAGTATTGACCTGTGCGCACTCTCGCCTCATCCTGTAATCTCCTGTCGTTGGTAACGCACGTTCAAGGTCATGGGATTTCTCTTGTCATGATTCTGAGCTCGAGAATACTGTTGATTCGAACACCGGAGGCGATCCCGAGTCTCGTCCGTGTCAATCTATGGTGCATTCCTCCGAAAATACCCTTGATCGCGACACTGAGATGATGGTAGAATCTTTCTCGGACGGGGTCCATGTGTTGACATACAGAATATCCAGGATATGCAACGTTCATCTTCACCACCGGGATTGTTTTCAACACACTCGGAAGCTCCTGTGCCGACGTCCGTCGCGCAGATACCGCTCTCGGATCGCTCACCACAGCGCGAACGAGATGCCGATGAGTCTCACGCTGGAGGGGAAGGTCCAATCGAAAATCCAATGGCAGACGATCCGGAATTGATCTCCCTGTTATATCCTTCCAGTCCGCCTTCTCCAGACAAGCCGCTGCTTTCTGACCCTATACTCGATGGATCTCATACCCGCCAGGTAAACCTCCAACCGCGTATACCCCTCAGCAAACCTCCCGAAGTCGAAACATTACTAAACGCTCAGCTGCGCTTTATTCCCATATTACTTTGGATATCCCACGATTCCACACTCGTACCCTGCAATCTTCCCCCAGAATATTCATATTCGTGTATGGGGCTCTTCTTTATTTCTGATCTGCGCGTGAGTTCCAGCCGTCTCACGCGGGCTGTTACTGACAAAGTTGTAGCATGCAATACCTCGGTATGGGATTTCTTCTGTTCCTGGGGTCACGCAAGGTCAAGTTTGCTGGAGTGTCACTCTCCAGTGGGCTCCGGGAGGCGAAGACGCGCTACTCGATTCTGAATTGATTCCCTCGTCCAGCGTGAGTTCTGGCTCGGCACCGCTCTGTGCCACCAGGGACCCAGCGCATCCCTGGTGGCTTGATTCGGCAGACACGTCACTGGCCGAAAACGCAACCCCTTACCGTCCGAGGGACTTGAGAATGCAAATTTTCAGCTGCGTACCTCTCGATCTTATTGGCGAGTTCCACCCAAGCGAAGTGTTTCCGCGAGGATGGTTTTGTAAGTCATGCGGTATGATCAACATTCAGGAGTTCTTCCGTCACCAAATATGTCAAAGTTCCGTGTGCAGGGTAGGTTTGCTCGTCTCTGCAAAAGTGTAGGACTGAAAACGAGCAAGTCTGGACGTGAGAAAGGCGTTCCCCTAGGGAAAGCCGATCCCCTGTTTTGTCTTCGGGATGCCCACAAGTCCGGCGTTCTTATTCAGCCTACGAACAATCTCCCTGCGGTCGCACTTTGCGACCGAACGCTCTGGGACGATGGCATGCAGTCATGGAGCTATGGTGTCAGAGACGGAGTGACCGTGTGTCACGTATTCACCGGAAATCAAGAACATCTTCAAGATGACGCCACCAATCTTCTCGAAAGTGTTCAGCGCGACGTCCTGTTGCGCAAGGAAGATCGGTCTAGTAAGCATTGTAAATGGCTACACCTCCGTTCTTGGCTTGACGTTCGGGCCTTGGTAAGGCCCTTACTTTATTCATACTACCAGGTTATCCTGCCCACATGATGAATCAGAAACAATGGTGTCGGAGGGGACACCAGATTGCATCCGCATCGCTTATTACACACTTTGCGATCTCGTTCACCGATATGGAGAAATGGAAAAGCCTCGATTTAGCAAGGTGCACTTACAAGCATGGGTCAACTCGGGATCCAAGAAGGTCGGCTCAGCTAATTTGGAGTGGTCGATCCGCTCACGCCGACGTTAGGCAGGCGTGCTGCGGGCAAGTAAATCCCCCGTTGTCGTTTATTGCCTGGGATCGGAAGTTGTTTTAAACCTTACTCCGAAAGGGGGATACACTGACGTCGGGGAGTCCGCACCGGATAAGGGCAAAGCACGCGCTGACGACGAGGTGCCCATGGAATCGCGTGCAAGACCCTTGCGCCACGCGGAACCAGATCTTGCAAGCCGAGCACCGATCATCACTAGCACTGAGCCCGAGGTCAACAAACTACCGGTCTGTCTCGAGGATGCGCCAGGGTCTGCTGAGACTACAAATGCGGTGCATCAAAACCACGGTTCGGACGTTAACGGCGTTGCAATCACTGATTCGGACCCCTCGCGCTTCGGTTCCGGAACGGGGGCGGTATGTCAGGAAGCCGCCGGATCGAAGCAAGGACACGTTCATAAAAAGAACAAGGTTAACAAGGACAAGAATAAGGCCCAGATCTCCATCACGTTGGTACACGGCGATTGCGTCGTTCTCTGTGGTGACGATTTTGAGGTGAGCGCTACGCTGCGATGTACCATCTAGCATAGTTGAATCGAGCACCCCCAGTGTCAGATAATCCGCTTCGGGACCACAATCTGTCTGTTTGCATGGCTCTGTTATTCTTCTGTGAACGTTGACAAGTCTTTTTCAGTGGTGATCGGCTTCCCGGAAGAAACGTGAATGTGTATGGAGCATGGAGCGCGTCGTCAAGCGTGCTGACTAGTCTGAACTACCGAACTGCCTTTGTATGCTCTAATAGTATCCTCGTTGAGTACCGTGGGCTGGAGCCGGGGAGCCAAGTCCGGCGTGGATTGAGCGCCAGGCGAAGTCCTAAAGCAGCAATCGAGGACGCTGCACGGTTGAACGGTTTTACTTGTCACCTGGACCTAAAATTTCAAGCACATGACTATGACTGCCTTACTTTCTCCGGATACTACCAAGGATGCACAGTGGGGGCGAGGTATGTCTCCCAGGTTCCCGACAGTTCCCCTGCTGAATTAAATCCGAGTATTGATTTGTGGTGGGACGGACTGGTAACTTCCTGTGTCCGTTGCCAGAGCTGCCCCGTTTATCCACCCGGTTTCTTTTCAGGCCAAAGCTGGGTCGAAAGGAGCGTGGAGGAAAGGGCGAGGGCAATCCTGATGCGTAAGCAAGTGCCATGGCACTCCTTCCAAACCTCGCAAAAAAGAGCCGCAGCGCCCCAAGGCTCACCTGTTTTCTCTCCGTTTCTCTCCCCCCCCCTTCCTACAGGCCCGACCTTCTCGAACCGCACATCCTGCGTTCGCTGAGCAACGTCAAGATAACGTCCATCCACGCCTCGTGCTGTGCGTGTCACTTTGTTGCGCTCGACGTCGACGGGACCGCATGGATGTTTGGCCGGAATGCGCCGTGTGCGCTCGGGGTCGTAGGTGTTGAGGCTGTCTCGGAGAACGCGCCCAGACGCGTGCGTGCGACGGACCTGGGCGCAGGCAAGGGCGCGTGGTTCGTGCACGCCGCGTGTGGGAGGGGACACGTGTTGTTGGTCGACAGCCAGGGGACGGTCTGGTCGGCCGGGGCGAACAACTTTGGACAAGTACGTCTTTGCGTGCCGCTCCCCTGCCCTTCTCTCCGCCCCACAGCGAACCCGCGATGCTGAAGGGGGTCTTGTCTTTCGCAGTGTGGTCATCCGGTGGCACCTCAAATAACCGCGTTCAAACCGATTGACGGACCGCATGCGAACGGAGAACGGCAGCGCGTGGTGAAGGCTGGCGCGGGCATCTCCTTTTCCATCGTCTTGACCGAGGACGGAAAAGGTAGGCTCTTGCGTGTGCAGTGTGTCTGACTTGAAATCAAAACTTGCCAAGTATTTTCTTTCGGGAGCGGGGAGAAGGGCCAACTGGGCAACGGACGGACGGGCGAACACATCACCACCGGAAACAAGACGGCGTACGATATCGAAGTGGAACCTGGTGCGTGTTTTCTTTCTCTCTCTGCGCGTACTCATCCCGACTTGCGACCTGCCTAGTCCCCGTAAAGGGTTTGGAGGACAAGACTATCACTGACATTGTCTGTGGAGCTCAACATAGTGTAGCGATTGATAGTCAAGGGTGGGTGGTTCGCCTAGACTAGTCATGTCCGTTGCTAAGCATTCTAGCAGGGTAGTGTACGTATGGGGTTACAATGGCTACTGTCGGTTGGGGCTTGGGAATCAACAGGACGCCTTGGTCCCGAAAGTTGTACCACAGGTACAGTGACGACCGTGCTCTGTCAGCAAACGCTAAGCATGCTTACTCTAGTTTGCCGGCCCGAACGAGTTGACAATGGGGTCCCAAATCGTTGCCGGGCCTGCAAACACTGTTGTCATTGACAAGCAGCGCATGTACTGGATGGCTGGAAAGGTGCGCGGCTCGACTGTTGGATCACGTTTTACCTAGTTAACAATTAGCCAGTGGAAGAACAGCGGAGAAGGTATGCCTAAACGCCACGTTCTATTTCGCCCGATCGGCCCACGCTTTGTCAGGGTCGTCTGGATCGCCATATTCTTCATTTCGATACATACAAGATCTCATGTGCGCGGTTCCTTAATTCTGACCCAAACTTTGCTCAAGTAACGTACTCCCAGGGGATGCAAGATTTCCCAGGCGAGTTGTGGAGGTGTCACCCACTTTGCATTGACCACCGAGGAGGATGGCAGTGTTATGACAGTCGCTTATGGTCAGAATGCTGCTAATGGTATGTCATTCTACGCCCTTTCCCCGAGCCGGTGTTAATTGCTCCCAGGCGAGCTGGGTTTGGGTTTTGACGAACCTAAAAGCGCGACCAAACCTACTAGGCACCAACCTCTTGTCGGGATTGAAGTTTTCAGGTCTGCTATCTGTTCGATGTTGGGGGTCAATGTACTGATAGGCCACATTTCAGCGTGGCAGCTGGACAGCATACCACGTTGTTCCTCGCGAAGCCTAACGACAAGTTTTCTGATCTTCCTCGATACCCTGAGGTCGACGCGCCTGAATGTTGCCTTGCCTGCAACAGAGATGATGGCGACGACGACGAACCTGCACTAGAGTGCGACAAGGTGTGGCCTTCTCTGCGCGTTGGCTTCATCCACCCTTGACCATGCTTCGACAAGTGCGACCACCCCTACCATCTTGGCTGCCTTGACCCTCCCCTTCAGGCTGTTCCTGATGGTGAATGGTTCTGTCCTAAATGTACAGCCGAGATGGTCATCCTCGAGAATTCATGTCCCGAATCAACCACTAAGGCTGCGAAGGCGGCGGCAGGTGACAACAAGGCTGGGACGAAACGAAAAGCACCTCCGGCAGTGGAGCATGGTGGGTCGTGTCCTATTGTCGCTTCTCCCCAAAAACTAAATAGCCTGGCATGCTTTTTGCAATCATAATTAGTGACCAAACGCAGAAAATGACGACGAACGTTAGGCGGCCGCTCGGGACCTGGTCTTGCTTGAAACAATCAAGGAACCTGGTTACCGATCGTATGAACATGAGTTATCTTATCTGAGTCACTGCGATGTGTTGTGTACTGGTAGTGATTCTCTTGGAAAACTGTATGTTATTAGTATTTCATCACCGCCTGTACCTCCAAACCCCACATCACGGCGGGGAAGCCATACCGGGGTTTCCTGTGCTTACTCAAACCTTGGTTCAGCCTCCAACCATCCCGATCAGGGACATACAGATTCGGCTCGTATCCAGCGCGGTTGGAGTGCGGCTCGAGTGGCTATAAAGCTGGCAATGTGCTGTGTGTGTCCTGGTTGCCTCATCGCCACTCACCAACATCCTACTGGACGTTGTCAGATGCGATAGCAGTACAAATCAGGGGTGAACCGCGACGACGCCGACGATAACTTGTTGAAAGATCCGGGTTCCATGCAGCTCAAACGCGTGCGATATGCTTGGGACGGTGGTGAGTGTTTTTACTAGGACACCCAAGCTCCAAGACTTTTACACGCAAGGAGACTCTAGGCTTCGTGCGGGACGCTCCTAGGCCGATATCGCTTCAAAAAAGGACTAGTTCATCTCAGCCTTTACTAGGAATAGATGACCACCGGTCTTGGAAGGACCCAACACTTGGAATAACTTGGGTCGCGGGTGCACCCCGGGCGGCGTTTCGCGTTGGTTCGTGTTCGTGCTTACTATAATGCGCCGCCCCTCCCCCTGAGGCCGGTCGCCGTGCCCCGCCATCAAGTGGAGCTGTTCCTGTAGGATAAAAATGGTGGTGCGAGGGATCACTCCTTTCCGGGTGCACCTTGCTGCAGCGCGGACCATGCATCGTCTGCTCTCGAGGTTGTTGGTTCTTGCCGCCGCTATTTCCTGCGCAGCGGGTGCTGCGACGCGCAGTGCGGAGCTCGTCCTAAGCAATGCGGTCGTGGCTCCGGACGGATTCAGCAGAAGGCGAGTTTCGTGTTGCGTGGCGTCCGCGCTAGATCGATGACCCTTCGTGGTTTTGATAGTGCCATCGTCGTTAACGATCAGACCCCCGGGACCCTCCTCACAGCTGAGAAGGTGGGGCATCCTTCCGTGTGTATGCACATTCGTGTGTTGATGACCTCTGTTTTCTGCCGTGTGCAGGGAGATCGCTTGGAAATCAGCATCGTAAATCAACTTACGGAGGTGGCCATGAACACTAGCTCCTCCGTGGTATGTCCCTCACATCATCACGCCCAATGGCTCACTTCATCGTAAAAAAATAGCATTGGCACGGTATATTCCAACGCTATACGAACTCTTTTGACGGTACCTCTTTCGTGACGCAATGTCCCATCGTCCCTGGAGATTCGTTCCTCTATCAGTTCGACGTGCAGAACCAATCTGGTACCTTTTGGTATCACTCCCATTACTACCTTCAGTATTGCGACGGGCTTCGTGGCCCGCTCGTGATTTATGATCCGCAGGACCCGTATCGCAACATGTACGACGTCGACAATAGTGCGCTCTCGTCTGCTCTGTTCGTTTCGACGTCCTTTCACTTTTTTTTTTCCCCCTAGACGAGACGATCATCACGCTGTTGGATTGGTGAGTCGACGTTGGGGACGCGCACACTTCTTCAGTTGCTCACACATCGGCCAAGGTATCATGTCCGTGCGTACGATGTCGCAGCTGCCGACGATCCGAACGGCATACTTGTCAATGGAAAGGGTCGGTACCCCGAAGGCCCAAGCGTGCCATTGTCTGTCACCAACGTAGAGCAGGGCAAGAGGTATCGGATACGAGTGATCAACATGGCGTGCAAGCCGCATATCTACTTTTCGATCGAGAATCACAACATGACGGTCATCGAGGCTGACGGGCAGGCCGTCCTTCCTTATGTCACCGACCAGATACCTATTTATGTCGGACAGCGGTACTCGTTCGTTCTGGGGGCGAATCAACCAGTGGACAATTATTGGATACGGGCATATCCTGGAAGCTACAAGTCAAACTTTACGGATGGCTTGAACTCGGCGATCCTTAGGTATGCGGGCGCACCCGACGAAGAGCCGAAGAATAGCGTGGGAACACGTCCGCCCACCAACCAGCTCAACGAAGTCGGGCTCCACTCTCGCGACTATCCGGTCGTGCCGGGTCTGCCGCACCCTGGGGGTGCTAATGTGTCCATCAATCTCGTCGGGGTGATGGACAACGAAACTCTGGCGTACTTTATAAATGGTGTCAACTACCACCCACCGACAACCCCGACTTTGCTGCAGATTCTCAGCGGAGCGCAGGGGATCGCGAGCCTAGCTAAGCAGGGCTCGGTATACACTCTTCCGCCCAACCAGGTCATCGAGGTGTCCTTTCCGACCGAGTTCCTCTCCACTCCGGTGCGCGACCTTCTCTTCACGTGCTCCTTTGCCATTCCATTGCTGACTGACGATCGGTGGATAGCATCCGTTCCACCTGCATGGTGTAAGTCGTTCCTGTGGTGATATGTTTTCGTGAAATTGAAGACTCATTATCTAGCACGCCTTTTTCGTCGTGAGGAGCGCCAATTCGACAGTATACAACTATGACGACCCTGTCATCCGTGACACTGTCAACATCGGGTCCAACACGGACAACGTCACAGTCCGATTCGTGACCGACAACTCGGGACCTTGGTTCCTGCATTGGTACGTACCTCTGAGACTCGGACTTGTCGCGCGCGTGTCCCTGACCCGCCCTTGGTTTCCCCTCATGACACAAAAGTCACATCGACTGGCATCTGCAGAGGTGAGTGCGGTCATCATTTTGGCGCCTGCTTGCCCGTGACACAGTCACTTAACGTGACCCCTTTTCTGTGTTCAGGGGCATGGCGGTCGTGTTCGCCGAGAATCCATACGGAACCGCTGAAAGCGATCCCGTGGACGGTGTGTCCCTCTTGCGCCTCCGAATTATTATCGTCATGTCACCCTCATTCCCTCATGCGCGTTTTAGACGAGTGGAAAGACCTGTGCCCGACGTACTACCAGCGCCCTTCCTAACCCCACGCCGGCCACCCCGCAAAACGCGGTCGCGTGTTCTCTTTTTCTTTCTCCGTTTGTCCGAATATACATGGGGCGAACACAGCGCTACTTGGGTTATCGCGTATCTAAATTAAACCCCTCTGGGACCTTGGTTTGTAATGCAGCGGTGCCATCTCACGTCGGAGACATGTATATGTATAAATAATGCATCATATCGTGTATCGCAACACCGCGTGTTATACAGTCATCCATGAATCATGATCAATTTATTGATGACCCCCATCGCCCTCATTTAGCGCATCCCATGTCTCAAATGTCCTAGTCTTACGGTAGCAATAAGCGTTTCGGAATGGGAAGCAACTCGGCATCATCCGAGCAGAGGGTCGTTAAGCAGACTTGACACACAGCGGGACAAAGGGACGAACGGGCGCCGTCGTGACTCATGGTCGATGACGATCTGCGATCTCGGCCAGTAGCACGCCGCCAGTGCATTTGCCTTTGTGAATGCAAAGAGTGTCGTGATGGCCACACGAGCTCATGGCTGCGAGCTGCGCCCATGGTCGTGCTTACTTCTGGGTGGACGTGGCGGTGATGATCACGTAGGAGGCTTCTTTCGATGTCCACTCGGACCAATTGAGGTCGTGCGATTGATGGGTCGACATGTACCGTGACACCCCGTCAACCACGCTTCCAAGTATGTATGTGGGATGCCAGACAGATACGGCGACGCAACCATGCGTCACCCCGAGTGTCCTTGCGACGAATCGGCCGCCGTCACAGCGATGAGGGCCAAGTTGCCCGGGGAGACGTGAGAGCAATGATAGCTGACTGTCCCGTGCGCAAAGAGCTAACGTGAGCACGATACGCTGCGATTACCATATGTTCATCCACCGGCCGTAGCATGGCATATGAATGGATAAAGCGAGCGTTTAGGTTTAATCCTGCGACGCAGTCTGACAGGTGTTTGCGCGCGCATACGTTCGTTTGGTTGACGGAGGTGACTCTCGCTCCGCATAAAGGTGCACAGCGCGGCGCATACATCCGCTCCTTCGCGCAGGAACAGCATTCCGCAGGGCCCTTGTCCAGTCATGAGGGGGACGTGATATCATCGACCAGGTGTGGCTATGAGGCTCCTAATGAACGATGCCACACTCCACCGACCGTTTTGATCGTGCCAGTCGGGACCCCAAAGATCGATTCCGATCTGCATGCGTGTCAAAGAGGAGGGCAAGCATACAAAGCGCGTACGGCAGTACCATCAAGCCCTGTTTCGACGCTCGCGCGCGCGCTGCTCTGTGAGCGATTTGCTGAGCTTGTGCAGCTGTGCGGTGATGGTAGAGTCGCCGCCTTTCGAGGGCGTGCTCCGTGCTTGGAAATCGACCAAGAACGCGTCCACATGGGACCGGGCGGCCTTGAGAGAGAGCGGCGAGGACGCGATTGCCTGCACACGCACCGGCGGACGTGCACCGTCTTGCATGGGAAAAGAAAAAGCGAGGATGACGAGGATAGGATCGTGTGACATGTGACGGGTGATCAGGTGATTTTCAGATTATTTTGAGGGAGGCCGCAAAGGGAAATCGGCAAATGGCACGACCAATGGGCCGAAATTTATTTGAGCGCTGTGCTTGCGTTCCGTCACAAAAACCGCGCCGTGCCTTCGAAACCCTACTTCCGCTCCTCCTCACGATGGCCGTCGGAAAGATTGCGTCTATGCTGGGCTTGTTGCTCACGCACCCCAACGAGTTCAGGACGCTCGTCCAGTTCTACCTCTTCCACGAACTCAAGCGGGACATCACCGCGCAGCAAGAGCACCCCACCTCGGGGTGGGACAGACAAAGCATGCGTCGGTGTTGGGACTTCTTGGACATGACAAGCAGAAGCTTCGCTGCGGTCATCAAGGAGCTCGACGGCGACCTCGCACGAACGGTCTGTACCTCGCATTTTTCTGAAACACGAGACGCCCCCCTTCTCCTACTCATGCCCGGCCCTCGCTGACGCGTCCGCCTGACAGATTTGCATCTACTACCTTGTACTTCGTGGACTAGATACCATCGAGGACGACATGACCATACCCGACGAGGTCAAGCAACCCCTCCTACGGTCATTTCACGAAAAGACCGTCACACCTGGTTGGTCCTTCACGGACAGCGGACCCAAAGAGAAAGACAGACAGCTCTTGGTCGAATATTCCACCGTAGTCGAAGAGGTCAACCTTCTCAAACCAGAGTGCGTCCCTCGTACCAAACGTGGAATGATGATAGTTTGGTGACGAAACGAGAACAGATACCGGGACGTCATTTTGGACATTTGTGCCAAAATGGAGGTCGGAATGGCGGATTATGCGCACAAGGCTGCGACCACCGGCATGACGTATATTGCGACCGTGTCTGAGTATGACTTGTATTGTCATTACGTCGCAGGGCTTGTGGGCGAGGGCCTTACGGCCATCTGGTCAGCCTCTGGAAAGGAAGCTTCATGGCTCCGGGAGGAGCTTGGGCTGGCCAACTCGATGGGGCTTTTGCTGCAAAAAACAAACATCATTCGCGATTTCCGCGAAGATGCCGAAGACCGTCGTTTCTTTTGGCCAAGAGAAATCTGGGGTAAATACGGCTTCGACGACTTGCCGGAGCTGTACCAGAAGGACAACATTGACCGTGCAACTTGGGTGCAGAGCGAAATGATCCTAGACGCCCTTCGTCACGCCTGCGACTCACTGGATTATCTCAGGCTCCTCAAAAACCAGAGCGTCTTTGTCTTTTGCGCCGTACCCGCATGTATGGCTATGGCCACGCTTGCGCTGTGCTTTATGAATCCCCTGATGTTTCAGCGGAATATCAAGATAAGAAAGGCTGAAGCTGCCAAGGTATGCGACACACCTTTGTCGTCTTCACGTACTGGAGATTGACCAGCCCACCCACCGCAGTTGATCATGCGGTCTACGAACCTACGCGAGGTCGCGCTTATCTTTCGAGAATATGCGCGCGTCATACATCACAAGTCGAAACCGCAGGATCCGAATTTTATGCGGATCTCGGTCATGTGTGGCAAGGTGAATTCCTTCGTTATGCTGGGTGGTCCGGGTAACTCACACATGGCCCTTCAGATCGAGACGTGGCTCGAACTAAATTATCCTTCTTTTGTCAACCTGGAACAGAACGGTGTCACATACGACCCCGCAGACAAGCGGACAGCCGTATTCAAGCTGGAAGAAAAGCGTGCTTACGCAAAGGCCTACCCAAAAGCGGTGCCACCGTCACCCGAGCAATTCCCATGGGAACTGGTGGCATATGTCGGTGGTGGATTTGGGGTGGTCATCCTGCTGAGTATGGGCATCGTGTATACCATTGTGAAGGTGTATGGGTAGTGCGTTGGTGGCGGCACTGGTTGAGTGGGTGTTACGCACAGATCGTGGATGGACTAGCATTGCATGTATCGTATATTTTGCTTGCACTCTAATTTAGCATGTCTTCGCAGTTTCCGAGCTCCCTGGCCGGAACACACGCGGAATATGTGTCACCAATGGTGACCTGGTGCGTATGTAAGCATAGGCAGTCCCTTGGTGACCCATTCAATGGCGGCGTTCGTTCAAATGTTCACCGTTACTCGAACGATTATCGCACTCTGTCCGATCGGCACCCCGTACCCGCGAACCCCTGCCCCTTCAAATCGGTTCGCAGACCCGCGGCTGACTCAGCGTAGTATAGTAATACTAGGTGAGCAGACGGCGGCGCAGCAGGAATGGAGAGTGTGACCAGTGACGATTCTATAAACTTGATTGGTCCTCCATGGATCTTCCAGGGGTTCTACACAAAGTACAGGTCAAGATTGAGTTTATTTTATTGAATGTGGGCGCGATACGGTGGGCGACCGACCGTCGCCTCGGGAGATGCGGCTGTTTGTAGCCGGAGCCATTCTTTCACACGATACCAAAGTGGCAAAGCCGAGTCCTTTTCGCGTTCGGTTGTGATTTTGTGTGCTGAACCCTGACGGGGGGAATTCAGAAAGGCTGTGGAATGACTCTTTCTTTTCTTATTATAAAAAAGAAAGCATGGCAACCAAGAAACTGCGGTCGCTCATTTGGTGAATCAAATGGTGATTTGCGAAGCTGTTTGAAGCGAGAACAAGTCAACGCCCACCTGTACGACAGAGAGAGGGGCCAATCGGAACGAAGAACCGCTGAACTTTAATGGCGGCAATGGCCGAGAGGGACGCCTGACGCAGAGACCGTGAATGAGACCTATTGTTTATTGACAGCAAGCGAAGGGCTCTCTGCGTTCAAAGCGGTGGGTGATGACTTGGCTACCCCATTTCTTGAAACCTGGCTTGAAGGGTGACACGGCCGTGTATTGTCTCAAGAGTATCTTGACATGTGCGCGACGGGTCGGAGTGTTGAGAGCCCTGACCTAGATTGATGTCATGCCGTTGTTTGTCCAGGGAGCCGAGCCGGTCCAAGTCCAAATGGGGAAACGACGGCTCTCGGTTGACGGTCGGTGGCTTTTTTAGGTGAGCCGTGGAATAGATTGCTGACACCGGCAGTGTATGGGGAGGCTGAACTCGTCCCTTTGAACACGCTCCAGGTGCTGCTCCGAGCGAGCAACTCGTCCGTTCTGTGACGCCTCTCCACCCAACCCAAAAAACTTTTTTATCCATACAACTTTTACTAATTTTTTTTCTGTCACTCACCTTCTGTCCTTCGTTTTGATTGTCCCACCGAAACTCCCGACATAAAGATGTCCGCCCAGTCACAGCGGAACAAGGATGCGGCTCTCAATGTCACTATCTTTGCTTGTGAGCGCGTACGCTTATCTCGTGCATTATGCGGTTCTCTCAATCGTCGTGTTCTTCAGCAATATCGCTT
The DNA here is from genome assembly GCA_038089895.1 of Boletellus ananas. Classification (NCBI taxonomy): domain Eukaryota; kingdom Fungi; phylum Basidiomycota; class Agaricomycetes; order Boletales; family Boletaceae; genus Boletellus; species Boletellus ananas. The sequence continues at coordinate 44,451 of JBBPLS010000101.1, read as the reverse complement.
GCATGTATGATCGGGGATTTCCTCTGGTTGATCCGTCGTGAGATCAAGTATGTGTGGCCGTACGTCGTTTCGTCATGGATGAAGTGCACACTGGGTAAACATATCAGCATTTATTCCAGTCAGCTCCGTACCTCCTGGAGAGCACGGATTTTTGTGCTCACCAGATACGTCGGCTTGGGTTTTCAAATGTGCGTGCCCTCGTTCCTCTATGCAGTTCCGTCTTCTGATGACACCCGACGCTCCTATTGGCAATGTCGCGTCTAGATTCAATGTCTACTTTGTCGCACGCATGTATCTGGGCGTACCTGCCACCCCCGCCGGATGTAAACTCTGGTTTTCGTTCCAGGCCGTCGTCGTACAGTTCCTGCTGTTTTTCCTAGAATTCTTGCTCATGCATCGTAGTACGCACCTCACTCCTCTGCCCTTTCTCCGGCGTCGCGCTAACGCCCGACGGCTAGTACACGCCCTCTTTCTACAAAGCCGACTTATCATGTCCGTCTTGGCTATGTTCTTTCTCGCTCAAGTGGCGTCCATGGGCATTAGTGCACGATTCGTGTTACCTACCAATCAGCACACGGACACATGTCTGATAGTGAAGAGCAATCCCAGTGTTGCGCTTTTCAGGTACGTCTCCTTTTTTTTATCCGGTAGGGCGCGTGCGTGATACGTGTTCTGTTACTTGATTTGTGGGCGTGGTAGTACGACAACGATGACGGTCAATGTGGCAATATTCTTGATGACTTTTTGGAGATACCTGCGGTTACCGGCCAAGTGGACGCAAGAGGGTCTCGGGTGGGTGGTCTTCCGGGATTCAGCATGTTCGTTGGGCGCGCTATCCAGTCCGTGTCTAGCCCTCTCTCCGTTTTTACTTGACCTTGTCTGATTGGCGTGACGCTCGTGTCGGATCAGTGATGATGCTCTTCTTGACCCTCTGTTCGCTCGAGGTTATCAAGCCTCTCACGACCGGGAATACGACATACTAGTGCGTGCGCTGCCTGACCGTGTCATACTTGTTTCTGACCGTTGTTCGATGTTTCTTCGGCGCAGCCCGCTGGTATGCTTGCTGTGGATATCTGTAAGTCGGCTTAGTTCGTCATCCTTGGTCCTCAATCGAATGTACCGGATCAGATTGGCAGAGTTATCGTGAACCACGAGGAGGTGCAAATAAAAACAGGCGGGAAATCTGACGGCGATTTTTGGAAAGGGACATTGCAGTTGACGACGCAGATCGAGCTAGGCGAGAACACCTTGACCGAACAGGTGCTATCAGTGCTCTCCAGGAACTCGAGCGTGACATCATCCCCATCACCACGACCACCACGACCATCGCCACCACAACCACGACCGCCACCGGCGCAGCAAGCTCCGTGAAAGCGTCTTGGACATATTCGCGTGCGTCGTCATGATCTGAGCATATGTTTTTTTTTCCGTTGTTCTTGTCTCTGCATCGCCGTTTTACGGTAGCCCATCGCCATTAATAGTCTTGTCATCATGAAGTGTACACGTACGCCTTTCCCTGTTGGTCGTCAGCAGCACATATAGCATATATACGCGGAGCATGGTTTGTTTTAGCAACACGTTCGTTATCTAGTCATGTCGGTGTGGGAGGGTACGCGTGCATCATCGATTATCGATTAGGATCCACCCGGCTGTGGGGCATGAGTGCGGTTATGGAAAAACTGGGAGACGGTGACAACAGTCGCCGCGAAGAATAAGTCGCATCCTACAGGCTGATATCGCCCACGATCTATGCGCCGCGTCGGGAGCAGAACGCTCGATGGCACGATCGCTGGCGTGAGCTGACTGAGTCTGGGCTACAGAGAGTCTGGAAGACCTCAAAACCAAAGCTGCCTCAGGCTTGCATGTGGGGGAGACATCGCAGTAAAACCGTGGGAACGCCTATCAATCAAGACGTCACACGCAATATTGATTCTGTTGCTGCATCACATAAAAAACAGAAGCGTTATAATCCTTTTCTAATCGTTTCCTTCGAAATAATGGATTGGTTATAAAACCTTATAATGGCGTCTATGGGATTGTAACGCTTCTGTTTTCCTGTGATGCTGGCCTCGACGGCGATACGCTTTGTCGCAAGGGCATCATTGCATGCACGCGACCTTTTTTTGTGTGCGATCGTACTCGATGCTTGCGATCGGACGGACAAGCACTCGAACATTCTTACTTCCCCAAGCCTTTCCTTGAAGGGCGACCAAGCATTGAAAAACGGATCGAGTTGCTCCATGGCTTGTCAGCGCCCCACTTTCACATTCGACAGACCAGTTTCTCCCTCTTGTGAATCATATTCTCGTCCACACCGTTGACCCTCTTGACTACGAGTGCTATCGAGGAACGCGCACAAGCAAGTGGCCATTCAAGTTCTGTTGAGGCTTGTGAGAAACACGGCACGTTTGAACCATCGCAAAGCCAGCTCGGAATTACGCCACCAGTTCCTGAACGCCGTCGTACTCACGGAGTGGAGACAGCTACGCACGATACTCCCATCGTCACCGCCCCTCCCCGAGGTGTTCAAAATGGACGTATGCGTTGTCGAGAAAGGTATTATTCTAATCGAGACTTGGGAGGGAATTTGCGTACCTGTTCGTTTGCCGAGAATGGAGCTGAGCATGTCGAGCGGTTCAGGTCCAATCCGAAACGATCGCAAGGGCGCAGGACGGATTCATTTCCGGACGTGTTTCATATGATCAAGGCGTTATCGTGCTTTTACCTCGTTCAGTCATGCTGCTCGCATCACTCTCGGCTCTGATATCGATCGCGCTGTGTTCAATGGCGACACCCCCCGTCCTCAATAAATGGGAAAAACTCCAGAGTATCCTTTCGATCGAGCATGACAGACCTGCAGGTTTGCCGTCCCCGAACCCAACGCGCTCCTTCTGGGGATATTCCTCCCCGCATGTTAATCCGCTAGCGCGCGAAGGCAGCACAGGACCGTTGACGGCTGATGCAGACGTGTGTATCATCGGCTCGGGCTTCACAGGCGTCGGGGTCGCATACCATCTCTCCGAAGCGATTACCACCAATGTCGGGCTCCAGTCACCGCTCAAGGTGGTCATTCTCGAAGCGAGGGACTTTTGTACGTCAACACCGTCGTTCGTCCCGTCTCACTCAGCTGATCGTGGTGTCGCTGATAGGTACAGGGGCAACCGGTTGAGCCACCACCTCATTAATCTCGGTCGCAGACGCGAGGATCTCACTTGTTCGTCCCAGGTCGGAATGGCGGCCACCTTACCCCCGCCGCTTTCGCTGATTTCCACGCCCGCGTGGCCAGGTATGGAATCGAGGAAGCCAAGCGGTCGTACGCCCTGGAAGCATACACCGCCTCGTCGCTTGTACGTATCGTCCAAGAGAACGGATGGGTGGACGACGTCGATCTCGTGGAGGGCGGCCACATCGATCTGTTGTTTAGGGAGGAGGACATCGAACAGGCGCAGCGCGACCGCGAGGCGGCCGAGAATGCGGAATGGCCCTTGGACGGCGTGGTCGCACTGACCAAGGAAGAGGTCGAAGCGGTACGTTCGACTTGTTAGCACTCCATACTGTTGATGTGCGATCATACGCAATCGTGGCGGCAGACGTTTGGCGCGCATTATCCTGGAATCAAGATCCCAGGGCACAACTTCTGGCCGCTCAAGCTCGTCACGAAGCTGTTCGAGCGGGCCAAGGGCCGCACGGGTGCACGCTTTGAGCTCACGTTGCACACTCATACGCCCGTCACGTCGGTCGAACACGCGGCGGTGCGCAGGGCATCGACGAACGCAACGCGCGCATACACGCTGTCGACGCCCCGAGGCGCAATAGCCTGCTCGCGTGTCGTGCACGCCACGAACGCCTACGCATCTCATCTCCTCCCTTTTCTGGCGGGCCCACGGGGTATCATACCTGTTCGCGGGCAGGTCCTCGCGACGCGCGCGGCCGTTGGTGCGGACGAGATCAAGACCAGCAGTTGGAGCGCCGACAAGGTATATCCCCTCTCCCCTATGTCCGAGGCTAACGGCACACGTGCTCCGCACAGCACTATGAATACTACTGGTTCCCACGTCCGGTCAAGACAGCGGACGAGCGACCGCTGATCATCCTGGGCGGTGGGCGCGCAGCTGCTGAGTCTCCCTTTCAAGCCTACGATGACGACGATAGCACGTGTAACCCTGCAGTTGGGAGGGCGCTCCGGGCGTTTTTGCCCGCGGTGTTTGAAGGCAAGTATGAACGCGGGCAAGAGCCCGAGATGGAATGGGTTCGTCCTGTCTGACGTATGTCATCCACTCGCTCGACCACACATACTTTTTTAGACGGGTATCATGGGCTACACGGCGATTCAAGACCCGTTCGTACGTTTGTTTAGCCTGCTTGTCCGCGGTATAGGCATTGCTCATGGGTCACGCCACGTTACACAGGTCGGACCTGTCGACAAGTTGCCTGCCGCGCGCGGAACTAATGCTGGGGGATACGCGGGCCAGTTTATCGCTGCCGGCTATACGGGTCACGGCATGCCCCGTGCGTTTGGATGGTACGAGGCGCCTCGTTTTTTTATAACGTCTTGAGCCAACCTTCCCTTGACGCATGCCCGGTCTCAGCGCCGAAGTGGTCGCGCAGATGATCGTGGCAGAGTTGGTGGGAGAAGAGTGGACACAGCCCGAGTGGCTCCCAACACGGTACCTCACGTGGGCAGAACGGGGGACAGTGGTGCACGATTGATACGTGCTGTATCAATAAAGGTATGGCCCGAGAAATGCTAGCCAGCATGTTCAACTGGTACCAGGATTCCTCCTGTTGTACTGTTATGTGAACTTGACATGCTCACATACGTGAAGGACAAATCTGTGACCAAGCAGGTTCTCGGACAGCTGAAATGGTAACCTGGCAAGTCAGCGCCGACGATGAAACCACTGATATCGCAAACCCGTACGTAAGCTGCATAGGGTGTACTAGAAAAGCCGTTCAAGGAGGGCCATAGACGGGGTCGATAGACTTGATGAGAGTCGAAACTGCGGGCGACACCAGCGAACGTGCCAAAGGTACGGAAACGACGACAGCGAATAGGCAAGAAGTAGAGGCAGAGGCAGCAGTCAAGCCGAGCGGAGACGAGGATGTGAATACGAGCAGCCGGGACGTGCGATTAGTCAGAGGTCACGGGCATCGACGATGGAGAGTACTGACGGGAAGCTGAGCCTTCGATTACACGGCAAGACCCACCAGACGGACACGGCAACGAGCGCACGTCGACTGCTAGCATGACAACATAGAGGATAAAGGTCATGAACCAGAAGAAAGCGCAGGCACACACAGCGCACTGCATGGAGGCGACAGCTGCACGATGACAAACGCGAGGTCGACTGCTCAGCGGATGCAGCGGAAAACCTTGACGACAACAGGTGGGACAGGAATCCCCGCTCTCTTCCCCTCGATCTCGGTCAAACGTCCCCGCGCTTGACATGGCGACAACCACGAGCTCGGACTGTGCCCAGGCAAACACTTTCAAGGTATTCGTCTTTAGGCCCTGGGACAGCAGATCGGCAACAACACTAGGTGTCCGAGTGTATGGTTCTTCTGACTACTGCTTGCGTGGACAGCCTGGAATCAAGGGCGATCGGCTCGTCCTCGTTGATATCCGGGCTAAGGAACAACTTGCGAGTACTCAGGCTATCCTCGAGCAGGGACAGATCCAGAATCGCACAAGGTGCGTGAACGCCACGTCTCAAGACGTCTAGAAACATTTCACCCATGATGGAGGGGTGTTGAGCTGTGATGCTGGAGAGAAAGAGAGCAATTCCGAACAGTGCATATACAGGAATGAAGTTTGCGGCTTGATGTGATACCGCGTATGGTGAATGTTGGGTCACACGACCAGCCTATCTGACCGTGCACCAGGAAGGTAGGAGAGCTAGGTTGTCGACAGTATTTGGTCTGTGTAAACCAAGGATTCCTTCAAACACAACTTGGCCCTGCGTGTCTCACGGCGGAGCCAATGAACTTGAACGGACCGTCCCGGGGTAATATCGACGGCTTGATGTTGCGCACCACGGGCACCACGGCCCTGGACGGATCTTGTGAAAGGTCCTCCGTCGTGGGTCCAAGCCGGAGTGAGCCCGAAGGTACGCTTGCGGGGGACAGAACTCAAGCTGTCTGGCAAGGTTAAGTAACCGCTGATTACAAATCGCCTGAGATCGTGTTGGCAACCATCTGTTTGACCTTTCTTTCACGACCACTCCAGCATGTCCAGATTTGTGCGGGCTTCCAAGTATCGGTATGTCTGCGTCTCACTCGTCTACGCGTGTCTTGATGTCCCCAGCCACGTCTTCGGACAAGCGGCCAAGAAGGAACACGGCTATGATAACGTCAAGGTCTCGTCCAGCGCATGGGACACCAATCTCATCGCCGCATCCGCAGTGCGTGCCACTCACTCCAACCGCGTCCATCTCAGTGGATCGTCGTGCAGCGTTACATCAGTATCAACTGGTCCGCATCCGGTGGGGGTGCCTTTGCCGTCCTTCCTCTTCCATCTCCGTTCGGCCCATCTACGTCTGATCTTCCTTCCAAGCTCCCCGACATCATTCCCCTTGCTCGCTCGCACACTGCAACTGTTCTCGATACTGCCTGGTCGCCTGCTAACGATGCCCTAGTCGCTTCTGCCTCCGAAGATGGTACTTCTCTCCTTTGGAAGGTCTCTGACTCCCTCTTTGAGAGCTGGTCCTCGGAAACTTGGGAGCCGCAGGACTTGGAGCCCGTTGCCAGGGTCGATGTCAGCCCCAAAAAGGTGGGTCAAGTCCTTTGGCACCCCACTGCCGCCAACGTTCTTGCGACCGCTTCCGGAGAACACCTTGTCAAGCTTTGGGATCTTGCCGATCCGTCGCGCCCTCGCTCCACGCTGGCTGGCCATGGCGATACCATCCAGTCCATCGCATTCAATGTAACGGGCACCGTTCTCGCCACCACGTGCAGAGACAAGAAACTCCGTCTTTTTGATCCCCGTACAGGTGCAGAACCCGTTCGTGTCGCGGAAGGCCATGGCGGTATCAAGGGCACGAGAGTGGTCTGGATGGGGGAGTACGATCGCCTCGCGACGACCGGTTTCAGTAAGATGAGCGATCGCCAACTCAGCGTTTGGGAATCTGGGGGACTTGGAAACATCAAAACCCTCACCATCGATCAGAGCGCTGGGGTCGTCATGCCATTCTGGAGCGACAATGGTATCCTGTTTCTTGGTGCGTTTGCTCGTTTCCTGCTGTTCGTGGCGTGCTCGCTGATTGCTTCTCCAATAGCTGGGAAGGGGTCCGTCCTTTGCTGTCGACGTCTGGTTGGTTGCTGAACTGCTGTTCAATAGGGATGGTAACATCCGATACTACGAGTACGAGTCTGACTCGTTGTACGCCCTGGCGGAGCACTCCACCTCGAACCCTCAGCGTGGCATGTGCTTCCTTCCTAGACGTGCGCTGGAAGTCTCGGAATGCGAAATCGCAAGAGCGTTCAAGGTTACTAGCAATGGAGTGGAGCCGATTGCATTCATTGTTCCTCGCAGGGTGAGCGTATAGCTGGGTCGAGCTTCATCACGCCGCACGCTAAGTGGACGTGCTTCATCCCGCGCAGGCTGATTCGTTCCAGTCGGACATCTACCCGCCCGCGGCATCCTCAGAACCTTCGCTGACTGCTGCCGAGTTCTTTGCGGGAAAGACGGCCCCATTAAACCTTGTCAGCCTCGAAGATGGCGCTATCTTTGCAGGCAATGATGTCCCACATGTACCTGCTCCAGTTTCCGTCCCACCCCCAGCCCCGGTACCTGCACCTACACCCGCACCAGTGCCAGTGCTAGTGCCAACCCGGTTACCTGAACCGACATATGCCCCTGTTGTGACAAGATCAGCGGTGACGCCCGTGCGTGCTGATTCGCTTCCTGCAAGCCCGCCGATTGTGGATTTGACCCGAGACAACGTGCGTCCTTGCCGTCTGAACGTCGATGGTGGCTCTAACCCTTGGCGTCCCCAGGGAAATGCTGGGCTCGAAGAGGAAGTCGACCGCCTGAATGGGGAGTTGCGAGAAGCCAGACAAAAGATTCGTAACCTCGAGCTTCAGGTAGAAGGTCTGAAGGCGAACGCGAGGAAGGCCGCACAAACTTTGATGGAGGAATAGATCTACTGTGGAAGGCCATACCCAACGTAGATGGTGTCTGTTTAGCTGTAATTGTTGATTTGACCGAGTGTCGTGCTGGATTCGTGGGCCCGCAAGTTGGGCGGCGCTGAGAGACCGACCGAAATGGCTGACACACGTGCGGCGGTGAGTCAGGGCAAAGATAACCCACGGCGCAACCTCTCAGGCATGCGATCTTTGTCGACCCCGTTCTCAACCTCGCCGCTCGCCCTTGCAGCGTCTCTGCTCGACGCCTAGTTCACCGCACAACCCCAGTGACGCAACAACAGAGTCTGTGTCTCTTTGGCACCGACTCGCTCGCAGTTGGACATACGTGGTCCGCACGGAGTCACTATCCCAAGGTGTCTCCGAAGCAGACCCGTCCAGCTCGACCCGCAGCGCTGCATGACCCTTCTCCATGTCTACTTCACCCTCCGCAATCAGCAGGCGTTCCAGCGCCTCCTTGAGCGGGACCGCAGCTCGGCCACCGCCGGCAGCCAGCAAGCCGGCCAGAGCCAGAGTGCTGGCAAGTCTTGGACGCGCAAGCATGTCGCCTCGGCACTTGAAGTAAACGCACCCGATGCGCTCGGGCGCACGGTGCTGCATCGTGCGTGTGCGTCCACGGACCTCGCGAGCGTCGAGTACGTACGCATGCTGCTCGCGCATCCCTCCGTCAACGTCAACCTGCCCGACAAGGAGAACCACTGGACGGCGCTCCACCGCGCGCTGTATGCGGGAAACATCGAGGCTGCGTGAGGCCCTCGCCCCGTTCGTGTTTCTAGCGCTCGCTTACTAGACGAATTTCGCCGACTCGCAGGATCATGTTGCTCAAGCGCACGGACATGGACACGTCGATCAAGGACATGGAGGGGTACACGGCGTTCGATCTGTATAATTCGACCGTCCAGAGCGCGCATCCGACCTCGCTCGAAGACGGATACGCCGATTTGCTCACGTGGGGTGCCAATAGGTGGGTTCGACTTTGCATATAGTGTTGGCTCGAGAATGATCATGCGCGTGGCATCCCAACGTGTAGAAATGCCGCCCTGGGACTCGGAGATGGGAATGACCGCATACACCCCGACCATGTCGCCATTCTCAAGAAGGATGCATTGCTTCCCACTGATCGCACGCTAGAAGAGCGGTTTCAGCAAGTCAAGGTGCGGGGCGTCACTATGTCCAAGTTGCATACAGGTACGAGGTGTAGCGTGCGTGCTTCAGGAACTCAATTCAAGTAAGCTTGTATGTAGTAATTCTTACAGACGAGCCGCGCGACAACGTTCGCCTGTGCGGGTTTGGTAGTGGCGGACGGTATGGCGTTCGCGTTGGGTATGCATGCTGGATAGTGATCGTGTTTGCTTCTAGCCTCGGTCCCTTTTTCCATACGCTCTACACGCCGACGCCCCTCACCCTTTCCTCCTATACTATCGTATCGGTCGCCCTTGGTCAAGACCACACACTCGCCCTCACGACCACGGGGGAGATTATCAGCTGGGGGTTAAATCGGTTTGCGCAGCTCGGATACATGGTCGAGTCGGGCCAGGGGGGTTCTGCGGGCGAATCTATTCAGACGACACCTCGCAAAGTCAGTCATTTGAAGAAAGAGTTCATAAAGGGCATTGCCGCTTGCAAGACTGCAAGTGCTTGCTGGTCGGATGAGGACTTGTGGACGTGGGGCACGAACGGCGGGCAACTGGGTGAGTATACGTTAGTACGTCGTGCGTCGAGTGGATTCATACAGGTGGATTGTTCTGTGCCCTCCAGGATATAGTAAAACGGCGAGTCCGGTCCAGGTACTTCCCCGCAAGGCGTCTATTATTACGCGACCAATCCGCGGCGTTGCGATGTCGGTCAGTGTCTCGCTCGAGTCCAAAGTTGTGCGCAACAAATGGGTGACACATGCTGACTTTCTAGGAAATAGCGATGGTGTGCCTCTTCATGACTGGAGAGGTCGTGTGTGTGTGGAACAACGGTGTCTCAAAGATCAAGTATGGGGGAGTAAGCATCGCTTTGTGATGTTTGCTGACTCGCGTTTTCCAGTTTTCCTGCGCACGCGTTCCCATCGGACATTTCAACGGTCTATCGCCCACCCCAAGCCGTCCGTGCTCCCCCAATAACGAAGCTCTCTTTCTGCGACGACTTGTTCGCAGCCCTCTCCTCAAATGGTGAAGTGTTTACATTTTCTCTTCCGGCTGTCGCCGACACGGAAGGGAGCGTCCCTGGAGTGCACACTAGTGGGAACAGAGGCCAAGTGAAGCCCCAGCGTGCTTGGGCTTTGAGAAGGCAGTTCAGCAGTGTGCGAGTGCGTCGTCTCCACTCGGGGCTATTGCTTGCTGGACCTGACTCTTGTTTCGTCGAAAATAATGGCGGGCACGCAATCAGGACGTCGACGTTGGTGGCGACGGCACTCTGATCGTGTGCACGCAATCAGGCCACGTGTTTGTTCGTTCTCGAAATCTCAAGGGAAGCACGACGAGCAGTGGGACCAAGGCGTTCAAGTTTCAGCGGATCGCGCACATGCAGCGAGCCGTTGCAGTGTGTGCCAATAGCACGGGGGCCTTTGCCGCGCTTCGAGTGGACTACAGGCCGCCTGCGATCGAATTGACAGGAAGAGGCTTTTCAGTTGACATGGCCGCTATCGCACCCTATATTGTTGACGAAGTTGCGGTCTCAGCGCGCCATTCTGCAAACCTACAGCCGGACACAATCATTGGCACCGACGATGATCTGGAAGATGCGTCGATCCTCGATGATATTACCGAAGTGACCAAGCTGATGTCCGTCCTCTGCAATCGGGCGAACCAGGTCGGGTGGTTCGCGAGGGGAAGTAGTAAGCACGGAGCGGATCTTTCTGCACGCGTCGGTACTGAATTCGAGATACCGACACACCGTGTCATCCTCGCTGCACGTTGCGTACCTCTTCGTGACGTGTTCTCTGGTCATACCACCCTTCGTGACGAATCCTGCGGGATCTCTGTCACCTTCGTTCCACACCAGCAGGATGAATTGCCAGTTCGGCCAGCGCTCCACTTTACAGGAATCACCCCCCTCTCATTGTTGATCCTGCTCCATTACCTATATGCCGACGAAGTGCTTGCGGTATGGGATCGTCGTATCGGATCGGTCTTCGAGGCACAGTTTACGAGCCTGGGCTTGTCAGCGGCGCGCGTAAAGGAGGACCTTGCCACGCTGGCACATTTACTGTCTCTCGCCCACCTCACGTTTGCATTGGAATCCGTCGGAAAGCGCGCAGCAAAGCCATCTGCCAGTAGCGATTTCCAGTGGCTTTTCGATGAGACACAACTCTCTGGCTTCACGCGGCGACATGTGAGCCAGGACCCCGTAGCGCCCGACGTCGCGCTACACTTGGCTGACGAGACCATTTACCTGCACTCTGTTGTTCTGCGCGCACGCTCTGAGTTCTTTGCCGCTCTTTTTGTCGATCCCGACTGGACTGCAGAGAGGAAGGACGATGCAGGCGTGGTCGACATCGACATGAAACACCACAAATGGCATGTTATGCGGTTCGTATTGCCGTTTATTTGTTTTGGTGAAGAAACGATGTTCGAGACACTGGGTGAGCCGTCTCTAAGATTTGTGGCTCGCCCGTCACCAACTGCGTTTCAGATTCTTTGGGCAGCGTCGACGAATTGCTCGAGTTCATGTTCCGTGTGATATCTGTCGCGGTGAGAGCCGTCCGTATTTCTTGCACATCCTCAAACATGCTCATTCTCGTGTTGGCTAGAACGAGCTGCTCTTGACGCGACTGGTCCTGATATGCTCTCGGGTTGTGCTAAAGTATCTGAATGTGTACAACGCTTGCTACCTGCTGACGGACGCGATCCACTTTAACGCAGTCGATCTGGCGGATTGCATTCAAAGCTACATGACCGCCAACCTCGAGTTGTTGCTCGAGTCGAGGATTCTCGACGACCTCGATCTGCGTGTGGTCCGTAGGCTGTCTGACCATGCGCGCGCTGAGCAGGCAGCCCAGTCGCCTGTGTCTCGGTCCGACAAGCTAGGACAGGCGGCGCTGGAGAAGCACAAGGAGTGGCTTGCGTTGCAAGACATACCGGGCCCAGTCATCCCCAGCCAGAAGGTGTGGTCTAGCAAGGACTCGCCCAGGATGTCACCGCCCGGTTCGACGAGGAAGGCAGCTGCGCGACATCTGAAGCCGTCTTCGCCAAGCGCGAGTCCGGTCCTGCATCCGTCCGTTGCGCCGCAGCCGCCACCACCAGCGGGAGACGACATTTTTGTCATGGACGATGTGGATGGGGGGCTGGCCGTCAAGCTGAGCATCGTGCAGGCGGGCAGGGGCGAGGAAGTGCTCGGTTCGAGCTCAACTGGGAGACCGGGGTGGAAGGCACAACCAGCGACGCCTCGGTGCGTAGTTTTTGGGCGTGTCTACCCAGTTGTTTGGCTAATGTGTGGACAGTACGGACCTAAAGGCGATCATGTCGGAGGCGGAGAATGGGAAGAGGCAAGTACAGGCGCAGACTCTCGAGGGTCGTGGTTCCGGTGTTAGCCTGAGTGTAGCGATGGCGACAGCAACAAGCGCTGCTCCAGGTTTAGGTCCGTCGCGGCAGCCTGGGCATGTGGCTGGACAGCATTTGCGATCTGACGACATTTCAGCACTACGTCGCATGCCATCGGACTCTGTGATGCCTCGGAAGTCCGAACCTCTCCCAACTCCGTCACCTGGCCTTCCAAGTGTGGGCGCACGACCCAGTCTGGCTACTGGAGTCAGTGCGGGCCCTCTGCAGTCGATCATGGGGCCCGTCATCATACCTGTTCGTCAGACGCCAAGCTCGTCTGGGACTATGGGCGCTGGCAACAGCTCGCGGAAACCTTCGTGCGTTGGCTGTTTGACCTCACGTCGATAACTTGTTCATCTGGCTCGGCTTTCAGGTTGGGTGGTGCATGGACGCTGCCGCCGGTACAACCGATCGCGGCGGCCATGGTACCTGGTTTAGCGACGCCGGAGACGACCTCGTTTGCAGAGATTCAACGGATGCAGGCGATGCAAGACACGATGACGACGTCAGGTCGGGATAAACGGTCGTTGCGAGATATTCAGGAAGAAGAGCGCGCCCGGCAGCAGGAGGCAGACTTTCTGAGGTGGTGGGCTGCGGAGGAGGAGCGAGTACGTCTGGAAGCGTTGGTACAGGAGGAGGAGCGGACACGGGCGCAGGTGACGGATGAACGTGGCCAGAACAAGGGGGTAGGAGGCAAGGCACGGGCTCGGAAACCCAAGGGAGGGGCGCAGCCGTCGCAGGGAGCGAAGGGTCCGCCGAGTGGGGCGAACCAGCAGCCGGAGCCACACAGTAAGCGGAAGGCACGGCAGAGGGGGGGACGCGTGCAAGGAGCGACGGACGGGATGAAGATGTAGAGAGGTGGGGTATTGCATGGTGAACAAGTTCCGCCTGGTACATTCGGAGTAACACGGATGCTATTGACAGTGACTAGGTTGTTTTTTTCTGGACATGGGATAACTTATATAGGTTCACCTCTATGCATCCTTGGTGGTTTAGGTTCAAGTACATAGCGAAGGTAATGATATCGTATTGGTGAACGAATTCGAGATCCGTTGGACATTGACACAACGACACCTACTTTTGTTTTTCCAATGTTGTGCTCACGCACGGTAGACCGCTTTTTGTTTCCCGCGTGTTCCTTTGTGCAGACCATGTCCCTGCTTGTTACTGCTCGCGCAAAGTTATTGGATCGGACGTGATCGGCACTGGCTGTAACCAACAAACCTCCTTGGACAACTTTCAAGATCCCTAGACTTTTAGTGCACCCACATTTCTATGACATGCGAAGATTTTGCCGTGAGAATTCGCCTTGGTTCCGTTTCGTACGACTCGTCCTCAGTAATGACATGGCTTAACACAAGGCTAGGCTCGATGATGCAGATGGCTCAAGCGCAGACACGCCACGCTCTGGCAGCGGATCGCAGCGACCGCAGCAGCCTGCTGTTCTGTAGCTTTCGTTCCTGTGCCTATTTCCCAAAGCACAGTTGCAGGTCGCCACTGACGTCAACTGTGCACCGGGTGCACGAAAGAACAATTCATTGGATCCGATCAGAGAGGAGGCGCGTTTAGGCTTGAGCATGGACGAAGCTGACTCAAAGTGATTATCGCGAACGCGAAGAGAGCCCCGAATGCGTCTTCGATTCTGGTTCGGGCGTCGTGGCAACTACGTGGCTTCGACTTCTCGTCGGGACGAGACTCGCCGGGTTGGGTCGATTGGCTTTGGTGTCATCTTTGCGTCACATCGGGCATGACGCCAAACGTGCGAGCACGCACTCGACACCCGGCCCGAGCAGAGGAACCCAAGATGGCGAGTTCTTCTTTTAATACCCGTTCTCGTCGTGCTCAAATGCGTGCAGTGGCCAGTGATGCGGTGATCGCGGAGAACACAATTGGACGTGTCGACCCCACAGAACCAAGCTGATCGTCGATGCAGAATATTCCGATGGTGTCGCCGCGGATGCGTTTACGGGTGCTCTGCTTATAATATTTCTCTGGCCACTCTACTCGACCCAGACAGCATGTTCCCCAGCGAGCGCGACTCACTCACTGCCCGGGCGTCCTGCTCAGACAGCGGGAAGCGCGAGATTAGCGACCCCTGCGCAGTGCCCAGGAGGGACCTTCGGTTCTGGCTCATCTTCGCCTCGATGTGCATCAGTCTCTTTCTCTCTGCACTCGAACTCTCATCTGTCTCCACAGCGCTTCCTACCATCGCGCACGACCTCCGGGGTTCCCAGTACGTCTGGGTCGGTTCTGCCTATGCCATTGCGTCGACTGCCTTCCTGCCAATGAGCGGTGGCATCGCTCAGGCGTTTGGCCGACGTCCCGCCATCTTGTTGACCGTTGGTCTTTTTGCGTTTGGAAGTGGCATCTGTGGCGGCGCGCGTAGCATGAACATGCTGATCGCCGGCAGGACCATACAGGGTTTGGGTGGAGGAGGCATTCAGTCTCTCACCGGCATCATCCTCGCTGATCTCGTTACCCTTCAAGAACGTGGTGTTTATGCTGGCTTATATGGCTTGTAAGACTTGTTCTATCCACCTAGCTGGGTCTGATTCCAAGATGCCCATTTTGCCTAGCACATGGTGTCTCGCTGCAGCGGTCGGCCCTGTCATCGGGGGAAGCCTTGCCTCACAGGGCCAATGGCGGTGGCTTTTCTGTGCGTCTGATATCGTCCGTGTTCACAACGTACGGCACTCAGAATCAGCTAGACCTCAATCTTCCTATCTCGCTCATGGCCTGCCTTTTCGTCATCCTCTTCCTTGATCTACCCGCTCCTCCTGGCGATTGCAGGGACAAGCTCAAGCGCATGGACTGGATGTGTGTTGGTTCCTTGCGCGCATGCGACGTTAGCCTGACCAATTCTTGTCCAATGCAGTGGAAACATTCTCGTCATTGGGGGAACCGTTTCACTCTCGATTGCCCTGACGTGGGGTGGTATTACTGCGCCATGGAACTCGGCTACGGTGCTCGTTCCATTCGTCCTTGGGTTCTTCGGCCTCGTAGGTTTTATTGCGTATGAAGTCACCCTTGCCACACATCCACTCGTACGCTATGCCCGCCTTTCTTTTTGAATGCACGGTTTCATGTTCTCACTTTCTAGGCACCATTGGCGTTGATGAATAACGCAACCACTGTCAGCGGGTATGTGTCTCTGCTGGTGCTTGTCTCCCATATTGATTCTTCTTTTCGCTAGATACGTCCAGTCGTTCTGCATTGGAGTGAACTCGTTAGCTGTCGTCTGTAAGTCCAACATGTCTAGCCCACACATGCACGCACGCCCTTTACCCGTCCCCATAGATTTCTTCCCGGTTTGGTTTCAGGCCTGCAAGGGTGTCTCGCCTATGCTATCCGGAATCTACACACTCGGGATCTGTTCATTCGCACCAACCGCCATCCTCGCCGGTCTATCGGTGAAAGTGACAAGTCGATACCGGCCTCAGATGTGGGCGGCGTGGGTCTTTGTACTCCTCGCCATGGGTTTGTTGGGCGCAAGTGATGCCATGGAAATGGGGATTGGAACGTCGATCGGGTATTTGATCCTGCTTGGACTTGGTACAGGGTACGTCATTTCGTCTACGCGTTCGTCTACTGGCAAACTCGACACATGAGATCCTGATAATTCTGTTGATTCCTGCGCTAGGGCATTATACGCGACGACCATGTATCCAATCCAAGCACCGCTGTCGGTCACCCAAAACGCATCCGCCCTCGCATGGATGTGGTTCCTCCGTTCGTTTGCTGGTGTGAGCCTCGGTCAACTTTCTAGGATGCATGTGCTCACGCGCAGTCTCTTATAATAACCAGGTTTGGGGTATCACTATTGGTAACACCGTCCTCCAAAACGAGCTGGAAAAGGCATTTCCTGCGTCGTTCCTTCAGTCTGTCTCACCGGGAACCGCGGCCCCTACGCTGTACACGCTCATCCCGGAGATTGCAACCCTTCCTCCACCCGTCGAGGAAGATGTCAGAGCTGCGTTCGCACGCGGCCTGGCTACGCTATGGCAAGTCATGGCCGTGATCTGCGCTGTCGGAGGCGTGGCATCGTTGTTCATGAGAAGCTTTGCGCTCAACCGCACGCTCGATCCAACCTGGGCAATCAAACGCGAAGACAAGGATCAGGACGTGGACAAGGAAGCAGCAGCTCCAGGTCAGATGGAGACGGGAACACCGTGCTCTATGTTGGCCTAGACTGTTTCCATCGTATTGTAACCTATGACTGTCGTCCCAATCATTCGTTGTATTGTAGTGACTACCCCGCACAAACCCGGTGCCCCACCCAGATTACTGTTCCTCGTCACCTACGTAAGGCGCCGCCACGGCCATGCACGATGGCAGTGGGATCGATCACACACACAAAAGGATATCTCGGTAGGCCCATACCGCGAACTTCCGGTCTTTAGAGCTCGGACCCGGTGAATGCGACCTCTCTGTGTAGGCCCAGCGATTCTGGCACCACGTAACACTTGCCCACACGATCACTAGTATACTCCCGCAGAAGCGACCGTAATAGGTGGTCGTCGGTTCGGGTGCGCTGGGAGAAGGCTGAGTCGGGGTTATCTATTCTAGTCAAGTCTAAGCCAACCATCATCAGTCGCATTGTCGAGCAGCTCGACCAAACTGCGAGGTGCACCGTTGCGCACCATCCCACTGGCAGCGTCTCCACAAAGCTGTACAATAGATCCAGACCGAATTTTTGATCGCAATATTTTGGTGTCTAAACACGTCCGACCGGCGACACGGTGCTTGATGCGGTCTGCTAGAGCTCGGAGGCAGCATGACATAATGGGATGCTTTGCGCCAGGTTTGATCGACTTCTATCTCGGGTGCGGTGCCCCGTGCGATTGGCTGCGGCGCGGCTCTGCTGTCCCACGTGACTTGGGATTCCTTTTCCCCCGCTTTCGGTGTGGGTGCGCGCATTTCGAAGTTTTCGACGTTGCTCTCGGTCGACTCTCAGTCGACTGCGAACATGTTCGTCCTGCGCGTAAGGGAACAGGAACAGCATGTAAGCTTTGTCGATTAAAATCCGACAGGCTGACTGATTCTATTGTGTGCCGTGGTGCTGGGCAATCCTGCATCCACCAGCGGAGACATGTCGAGATCGCTAAGTACTGCCCAGATTTTGACATATCTTCGGGAATAGGCTCAAAGCAGAAAATGGGCCCCACTCTAGGGCTGTTTTGAAGGTCGATTTGTGGCTAGATTCTCAAACTCCTGGTAGGACCCCATGTCACTTTGTACTCTGATGTATCCTTATGACTTATACTACATACAGCCTGATGGTAGAGCATCATGTTCCTCAGTGTCATGGCCTTAGTGGTGCAGTGTTACTTTGGATACAAGAGAGTGCCGTGATACTGTCTGACAATGAAAGTATTCCTTCATGTCATTTGGGCAGTCCATCACCTCAATGTCAGGTTAAGCATTCATCATGGCATACCTTGTGGTGTCTAATGGAAAGCTGTTTGGCAGTGACTTGAAGCTGTTGGAGCACAGTGTGATGAAATGGTTTTTACACCTTGTACACTATTTGCATTCAAACACAGCATGTGAATGCTCCTAACATGGGAATGCCTCTCAGTTCTATAATGGCATTGAGAGGTATGCTCCCAACTTGCTCTTCCATACAATGACATGCACTCATTTACTTACTGCATTACAGTCACACTGGCATGCATGTCATAGTTTTTATAGAAGCAAGCTATGCTAATCTCTACATCAACTTCCTTATTGTATCACCTGGTCCCCTCCAGCTGTCAGGCATCATATTTGCCCTACTTGACTCTAAGCTTCTCTAGGTCTATTGAGGGCAGAAAATGCCCCAGCTCCACTGTTTCTGCTAAAGCCCAAGCTCTTGAACATTTTCCTCTTAGTAGGAGTGATTTGAGGTTGCACTTCAACCTAATCAAGAATTGGAGAAGGTTGTTGGGCTTCTCATAATCAGTAGCGTGAATCTTGAGCTCCCATAGAGCAGGGAACATTGCTGCCAATAGGATGTTGCTTAACTCAGCCTCCACCCCTATGTAGAGGCCTCTGAGCTTGTGGTGGGTCAGGGGTTCCATCAGAAATGTGGACTGTACTGTACAAGATCTGTTGAAAATACTCAGTTCTTGAAGTCTACTGCATGCAGCCAAAATTCTCCCCAACATATACATATCACCTGAGACCTCCAAGTCAAGATGTGTTAGGATTGCCCATCTGAACATCCCAAAACACTGATCATCATACAGTGGCTCAAATAAGTGTCCCAATGTTGGGGCATTTTGGAAAGACTTGATATTTGCAAAAGAACTAAAATGTATCAGCTCTAACCCTTGCAGGGTCATAAATAGCCCCGACCCCTGCCCTGAAGATGAGCCCTTAGTCATGTGATTTGGTTGCCATGTGATTGAGATATAACCATTTCAAAATGACATGTCATTGGGACACTATTTGATCCTGATGTTATCAGTCATTATTTGGTAAATAACATAACATTCTGATGGATGCTGTGCTTCAACCCTGTCTCATTATGTAACTCACATAACCCTGAGCACTATAAAGGGCAGAGATTCTATCCAGTTAACCCTACTTTACCATGAAGCCCATTTCTACCTCTGCTAGAGCCAATATCCTCTTTCTTTTTGAATCTGGCCTTTCTGCTAGGAAGATGTCCTCCCAAACTGGTCTAGGAAAGTCTACTGTGGCCAGGGTTATCAAAGAGATTCATCCAAGCAAGGAAAACATCAAATTAGGCCCTCCTTCCAAGCTTTCTCCTGCTGACAGAAGAAGAATTGTCTCTAGTATTATCTCTGGCAAGGTTGAAAATGCTGTCCAGACAACCCATCTCATCAATTCTGCCCTCTCCTCTCCTGTCCCTTCCCAAACTGTTTGTAATGTGCTAAAGTCTACATCTCTAAAGGCTGTAGTCAAGAAAAAGAAACCACTCCTGTCTTTTAGGCATAGAAAACATAGGTTGGCCTTTGCTCTCAAGCACCAACACTGGACTGTGGAGGACTGGACTAGGGTAATTTGGTCAGATGAGACCAAGATTAACAGGATTGGGTCAGATAGATGGAAGTATGTATGGAAAGTGGCAGGAAAACCTTTACAAGACAAGAAGGTACAGGGAACAGTAAAGTTTGAAGGAGGTTCCTTGATGGTTTGGGGATACATGGGCTGGAATGGAGTGGGAATTCTTACAGAGGTGGAAGGGAGGATGAATGCTGAGCAGTATGTCTCCATTTTGGAGGATAATCTGCTTCCTACCATGGAATATTCTGGAATTCCTGAGGAGAGCATTATCTTTCAACAAGATAATGTCCTCAAGCACACCTTTAAAAGAGCCCAGGAGTGGCTAGAATCTCAAGGTATCAAGATTCTTGATTGGCCAGCACAATCTCCAGACCTTAATCCTATTGAATATCTCTGGCAAATCCTTAAAAAGAAGCTCAACAGCCATACTACACCATCAAGAGGGGTCTAGGAGCTTTGGGAAAAGATTGATATGGAATAGGGCAAGATAGAGGTTGAAGAATGTCAAAGATTGATAGAAAGCATGCCTAGAAGACTAGAGGCAGTGATAAAGGCAAAGGGAGGGCATACAAAGTACTAAAATTATAGAGTAGAGATGTTGCTCAAATAAGTGTTCCAATGACATGTCATTTTGAAATGGTTATATCTCAATCACATGGCAACCAAATCACATGACTAAGGGCTCATCTTCAGGGCAGGGGTCAGGGCTATTTATGACCCTACAAGGGTTAGAGCTGATACATTTTAGTTCTTTTGCAAATGTTAAGTCTTTCCAAAATGCTCCAACATTGGGACACTTATTTGAACCACTGTATCTACCAGGAAGATTGCCTCACAGACTAGTCTAGGGAAGTCTACAGTATCCCAGGTTCTTCAGGAAATCCAACCAGAGAGGCCTAGGCTTCATGGTGGTTGCCCTTCCAAGCTTTCCTCTACCAATAAGAGAGCTATTTGTTACATGTATGCATAGAATCTAACTGTTGAGCACACTCTCAACTAGTGGTGTGAGACTATTGGAAATTGAGGTTCTCACTATCCTCTCAAGGACTTGTGGACAGGAAGAAACTACACATAGATTGTGTAGAACTAACTGGAGAGAATACAAATACAGGGCACATATAAATACCCAGATAGAGCTGTACACAATTTAGGGTTAACATGAGATGTCTGGTGTGAACATGGGGGAAACATGTAACTGTGGACAAATGTAGCACGGAGGAGTAAGCGTCCAGTGACGGGAGAAGTGTAACCATGGCCAAAATAGGAAGGTGTAAGTCACATCATGTTGAAAGCAGAATGTGGGAAAACTAAGTGGCATGACTGTGATCAGTAGTAACATGAAAACCAATAGACAACTCATCCAGCTATGGAGAGGAATAGAAAGCCAGATATGAGTGATCATCTAGCCAGGGGCTATCCAATCCAGGAATACAGTAAAACTGTGAAGAGAAATTAAGTGCATAATCAAAGGGAAGAAACAAGGATGAATCCACTTGCTGCTCTAAGTTTATAACACTATTGTTTAGCAAATCTTTACTAGTAAGGCCAAAAATGCTATTCAAGCCACTCATTTCATCAACTCTATTGTTGATAGTCCTGTTTCTTCTCAGACAGTGAGGAATACCCTCAAAGAAGCCTCATTAAAGGCTGTGGTGAAGAAGAAAAAGCCATTGCTTTCTACTAGTCATAAGAAGAAGAGGTTAGCCTTTGCTTTCAAGTATCAGCATTGGACTGTGGAGGACTGGAAGGGAGTTATATGGTCAGATGAGACCAAAATCAACAGGATTGGGTCAGATGGACAAGAGTATGTATGGAAGAAGAAGGGTGAGGGGCTTATTTCCAGAGAGGTTGAAGGCACAGTCAAGTTTGGAGGAGGTTCACTTATGGTTTGGGGATGTATAGGATGGAATGGTGTTGGGGTCTTGAGTGAGGTTGAGAGATGGATGGATGCTGAACAGTATATGGCCATTTTGGAGGAGGGGTTGCTTCAAAGCATGGAGGAATCTGGAATTCCAGAAGAAGACATTATCTTTCAACAAGATAATGACCCCAAGCATACCTCTAGAAGAGCTCAGAAATGATTTGAAGAACAGGATATCAAGCTTCTAGACTGGCCTGCATGATCTTCAGATCTCAATCCAATTGAACATGCTTGGAATCACCTCAAAAGATCTCTCTTAGATGATGAGAGTGCTCCTACAGGAGTTCATCAATTGTGGGAAAGGGTGGTGGTGGAATGGGGGAAGATTTCTGTGGAGGAGTGTCAAGAATAGATGGAAAGCATGCCTAGAAGGGTTGAGGCAGTTATCAAGGCCAAAGGAGCTCATACCAAGTACTAGACAGTTGAATTTTTGTAAAGTCAAAAAACTGTCCACATGACATGTCATTTTCAAATGGCTGCTATTCTATCAATTCTCATCCAAATCACTTGATTCTTGGACCAATAGAAAGCCAAGCATACATACTTCATTCCATACACTTGCAGCTTAGGGCTAGGGTTAGGGGTTATTGTGTTTAGTCATAACTAATGTAAAACATGCAAACATATGGATAGTTTTTTGAGCCACTGTATAATGTAATTCAAAATGTAATTTAATATAAAATATGAAGATGAATATTATATAAATAAAAACTTATTTTATTATATTGATGGTTTGAATATTTTCCCACAGATTAACTGAAAAGCAAAATTTTGAACATCAGACAATGAAATGTGATATATTATCTTTTATGGCCATGATAATACTTGTCCCAGCATAATCTATAGAGTGACTTTCCAGATATTAATTGGCATAGCAACAACCATTCTAGATAATATTATGAGAGCTAGTTGCTAGGTTACATGCCTGACAATAATATCTGGAATAGATCCCATTAGATAATCTTCAGATAAAGGTTGTCATAGCTACAAAGATAATATCCTAAACTTAATTATCTCTTGTTCAAAATTCCCCTTTTAAGCTAAATGGTGCACAGGTATTTAAACAGTGGACATAATAAAATATGATTTGCATCATATAGTATTTATCTCCATATCTTATATTGGATTCTATTTAGAAATACATTATATGTGTCCAATAATGTTGGAGTTCTTGATGTGTCATGTTGATGGTCGTGTACCAGGGCGACCTGACAATGTTTGTGACCATGTTCTGTAGAACAGCCCACCGTCATACAAGCTGTCTTCACGACCATTCCAGAGATACCTGGTCCGTTCAGTATGACCAAAGTTCTGTCGGTAGAATAGCGCTGGGTTTGGAGAACGGGGTCTGAAACATGCTCGCTGCGTATTTTCCGATCACCAATTCTATTGAGCGGTGCTGAGTCTGAGATTCAGCACTACTTCCGAGGCGGGCCTAGTTGAACGACAGACTCTCCCAAGCAATCGCCAGAGTATGTTCTCGGAAAATCGTCTACTGTTGCGTTTCCATGTCCAGTTTTATGTGGGTGACGAGGGTACAGCGCCGGTCTAACTTATTATTTACACAGGTTCTTCAAAGGGCGTGAAACGCTTTGTAGTCGTAAAACCCGCTAGAAGGGTGCAATTGCGCATCATCACTGTCTCGTGAGCTGCGACCCCGGGCATTCTCAAGCTTATCACACAATTCAACAATGACTCCGACATCTTCCGCTCGAAACCAACATGGGTAGCCTCGCCCTCAAAACTGCTGCGGAGTAACGCTACCGCCCAGATATAATGGTGTCGATCTCACCCCTTGGGGGTCGTTTAACTATACCCGCCATCCATCCTCTTCAAGTTCACGTCACATCACTATTCCCACCTAGGTCGGCGACCACCTCCATTTCAGGGATGTGTAGTTACAAAGCATCGATTTCTATCGATCATTGTTACCCACTGCGAGCTAGGTGCTTCTTTGAGGCCGCGCTTCACCTGTTTCGCCGATGTCTTGCGAGACGCACAGCTTGGTCCTTCCATGTGTTGGCAGTGCATATCTTCCACGGAAGATGGTTATAATGGTGAAGAACGTCTCTTTATGTGTGGCTGACCTTCGCATGGAGCGCCCCCTCACCTTTTCTCTGTCTACGCGCTGCCACCCCACTACCATTTCGATGACCATGGCTTTGCCCCTTCGACGAGCACCAGTGGCGGTCCCACTGACGCACTCTATCACTATCGCGGTGGTCGTCGCCTTGCCCCATCGATGCACACCAGTAGCGGTCCCACTGGCAAACTCTACGACACAGCCTGATGGACGTGACCTCTCCCCTCAGTGCTTCATCACTTGGGTAACTCACCACCCGCTCCGCCTTGGCTAACCTAGGGGCTCCCTGTTTCCTCCCCGTTTTTGCGTACGGCGCTCGCTGCATGCGTTATCGGACTCGGATCCATTCCTACTGGTTGGGGAGGCAACTCACGCCTATGGCCGGGCTCGTGCAACCGTTTGTGGTCAGTGAGCGCTTCGCGTTCTCGTCCAACCTCTCTCTCCCCGCTCCCATCCTTCTCTCCCGCACTCTCCCGCACCCGACCGCGCGATGTCCAGAGATTGCACACTACTAGTTCAGCTGTTTGAGCCACAAATCATTCAACATTTGATTGACGTCCAAGTGGAGTTTGTTTGCTTGAGAGAACGGTAGAAGGTGCGCCCATATCTGAAGGTTTAAATGCTAAGCTAGGAATGGGGTTTAGTGGACCTGACCGGGCCGGGCCTAAATGTTGTGAGCACTCTGTTGTCACATGCAAAGTTACTGCTACTTACCATTGTCATCCTTCGCAACACGTGGATATAAAGTACACTGACCGCATGGCCAAGCCTTGCAAATCATGATTCTCACTGTATCTGCACCAGTTGGGAGGGCTGCACTTTCTCTATGGCACGTCTCTTTCTCTGGGGTTCTTGGTTCGGGAATGACTCTCGGGGCCTTCTTCCCACACCTTGCGCTCCTCTGCCGCATTCTACCCCGCTGTCACCTAGATCCCCGCTTCGGACCTGAGGAAGCGTAGTTTCCCTTCAAGGTACGATCCGCAGTAGAGGAGACGGGGTCCTCACGCTCCGCGAAACATGCATGTCGCCCGCTAATACGACGATCATACCAGCAATTGATGGTGCATTAATTCATGCCGTGCGCTCTTCTTCCTCACACGCATTGAATGGCCCGGGTCGTCGTGACGTGCCATTCATTGACCATCTAGTGTTGAGACGGTACCAGGAGTGGGTGGGGCGTGTATCGCATTCTGCAGCTACTGTACGCCAGCTCAGGCTATCGTTTGGTGTCATGTTCACTGAATGACAGTTTTCGACAGTTCTCCGACGGGGATTTCGAGGCTGTACTTAGATCCCAATTCGACGAGATTGCCTGGTAAGCAGCTGCATAATGAGCGAGCAAGGATTTCGTCCAACGGGACATTCATGAGATCCTGATGCACACATGCATTTCCACGCGATGACCCCGACAGGTCATCCTACACTTGTAAGAGGAGGTAAGGGAGAAAGGAGATTTCGTAATTCGTCAGTATTATACGAGCTAACTTAGAAAGTTACGCTGCTAGAGATCATTGGATTCCGGAACGTGGCACGTACGTCTTAAGGTATCTGAGCCTTCACATATGATTTGATATAATCACCGATTTCGGGATGCGAGGAAAGATCTCCAATCGTGCGTGTGACCACAGACGATGATGTGGCAGGAATAGTCTCCTGTACTTGAACCCCTCGCTGCACTAAGGCGCTCTGGATCACGTTCTTGGTGATGCTCCGGAACAGCGGGTTCTCTATGACATTTGTGAGGAAGTCCTTGGCGCCGAACTCCTTCGAGTCCTCAGGATCGATGGTATTCAGTAGCTGAGAGTTTGCTGTGTGATCCGAGTTGGAACTCGCCTGCTAGGCTCGTCTCGGCCCACTCACCACGACGAAGCTCGATGGCACTCATGTTGTATTTCCAGAAACGTTCTCGCGCTTTCTCGTAACAACTAGCGGGGTCGTCCTTGTTTCCCCTAACGAACGCGTCGAGTATCTCGCCTGCTACAGAGTTCGTAACCCCAATGTCAATCATGGCTTTGAGAAACTTATTCAACTTGTCTGCGTGTGTCACATCGCCGGGAGAGGTCAAGTTGGGAGGATAGTTGAGCTGAATGAAGGCCTTGTCGAGCCTCGACAGTGTCGTGTTGGCCGAAACCTCGATGCGCTCTAGGTTCAAACGAGCGGGCATAAAAAACCTAGCCAAAGCGGCGGTCAGACCGTCCGGAGTTAGAGTTCAGGAACGCCACGCACAGCATGATGGACTTGGCGTCAAACTGGGACATGTTCATGATCTCTCCCTTGTTATACATGTCGATGATTTGGGCTTTCACATTCTCCCTCGATCCGAGAATGTGCGTGAAGTCATTGTAGACTTCGAACTCGTCGAGGTGGATGTTCTCTCCTCTGGTCGGGCTCTGGTGCTCGTGCACCAGTCCGAGAACATGACCGAACTCGTGAAGGATGATCCCGCGATCTTCTTTTGTGGGATCCCTGTTGCCACTCAACCAACCCAGGTTGAGAGTCGGCATGCCGGGTGCTATCTTTCCAGTATTCCCAACGACGCTCCAAGACGCTCCGGGGTGAAAGGTGATACAGATGTCAGCGGTCGACACAGGTAAGTGATGGAAGAACTCGATGTTGGCATAATCCTCCCAGGTCTTGAAGCCAAGCGCTTTGGCCTTGTCTTTCTTGATAGTATTCTCTACCGCATCCTGCTTATCTTTGGTGTAAAATCTGTCGCGGATGAACGCGTATGTGATCCGCTGGTGGAGGGATGAATGAGGGCCGGCAGAGTGGCGGTGATGACCACGTCGACTGACCAGCTTGAAATCCCAGTATTCTGCGACGTTGTCCTGTCTGAATCTCCACACGTTCGTGGACATAGGGCCACAACCTGCGCCGACGGGTGTGCTCTGCTCATCTTCGGAGCCCCCTAGAGGTAGTGTGCTGCAGGCATATTTGAGAGGAGAGGTTCCTTTGGGAGGCGAGCCTGACATGATGGGAAGCACGACCCCAGATGCTTGGAAGGAAAGGGTGTTAGTGGCAGCGATAGTCACTGATCAGGAAGAAGGCATGTGACTTGTCGCAACTAAGCGACGGCTACACTGAACTTGGAGGTTACTTTCCAGGAGCCGATGCGACGACACTACTATCGAATGCACAACAATATTGTCACGCATTGTCACACCTGACGCTCTTGCCACCCGTGCCGAACGTGGCCGAAGCGGAGCGTGAATTCCGGAGCGAGGCCCGTGACACCCCTGTCTTGCTCATCTTGGAGTCGCGGCCACCATCGAACAGCATGTCCTTCAAGTTCTAGATCCAGTGACTGACGCATTAAAAACCTTCCAGTACGCATTGGGGAATTGTGCAAAGAAAATAGCCTCTGGCCTGCGCGAGATCGGTTTGGCTGCAAATGTCCGCACATTGCCAACTTTTCTCACCACTAGCAGCTGATGAAGTACTAGTACCTATTCAGATTTGGTTGCAAACCCAGCAAGACGTGTACCAACTAGGTATGACACCTTCCAGCCTCGAGCATCGTGGTGTCCTTCCGTGGAGCCTATCGCGTGCCCTCAGAGACTGAGCTCCCCGGCGGAGTGGTCACTGCGACGTCCCGCACACCTGCTCGTGAACTTAGCAGTGCCAAGTACCCTCGTGAGTATCATCAAGGATACCCACATTTCAAACTAGTAGGTCTGCTGACTCAAGGGCGACCAGACCGGCCACGAAGCCAATTCCAGCCTGCATGTCTGGTTTGCTCGCGGCCCAGACCTACCAGCCCGAACGCGAGAAAGCGAGTAAATGGCTTATTTCGATAAGATGAGTAGATCTCGTCCTGACGATCCTGTGCCGATCACAGGGAAGTGCTATGATGCGTTCCTTATGTATTACTGTTGCACCACACTTTCACGACGGTAAGAATCGTCTTATGCACCACTCTCACAGTGTACTTTGATGTGAGCTATGAATACTTGACGTCTCTGGTGAGATTGCCCTACGAAACTAAGCCACTCGTACACGCACGACAGATTGCCAACCCGCGGTGGTTCTCCAACACAAACGCACAAGTACATATATCTTCATGCGCCTGCCCTCGCAATGCCCTCAGCGACCTTTACTTCCTCTCTGGCTGCATCCGGGTTCTCATTCACCCATTCCAAATCAGGAATGAGAGGGTAGTTGGACAGTATCTCGTCTGTTGTCTTTTCTCTCAGTCCAGCGCGGCGAATCTGGTCCGCGTTGAGGGGCGGTGGCTCGGAGACTCCAGCGTCGTCAAGGTAAGCCTGTGTATGTTGCTGGACGACGATCTGAACGAACTCGGTCATGGTCGTTGGCGCAGCAGAAGGAGCGGGGCCGGTAAAGTATTGGCTCGGGAGGGGCTTGTACGAAACGCCGGAGGCCTCCGACAAGCCCTTTCCAACCGCAGCGAACAACGATACGATCGGCAACTCGGGTTTGCCATAGATGGTGGGGATGTTGTCCAGGTTCTGCTTCGGGGAGACGGACGGGTCAGTAGACCACGCTTGAGGCACCACGTCGAGCGTGTTCACCAGGTTGAGGTTCCACCCTTGATAACCCGCTGCACCGTGTGACCTGCGAGCTGGGAGCGTCCGGGAGAAGCGGCCACTGAACGCTGCATTTCCGGGACTGGGCCCCGCAAAAGGGTACGTCAGCGTGCTCTTGGCGGGGATGCGCCCAGCGGGGACCAGAGCGAGCGCAAGGGTGGAGAAAGAGCGCCACCCAATTCAAACGATCCAAGCAATCACGTACCGACCCAAACCGATCTGAAAGCGTCCGATTGTCCCCCTGGAAAGCACCAAAGATATCGGCTGCGTAAATCGGGGGACGCCGGGGTCAATCACGGCTTGACGGAACCGTCGTTTCACTCTTTTTCTTCCTAGCCCGTTTTCCCGAGGTTTGTATAAACGCCTTGTCAAGCTTCGATAGCTTGTAATTGCCAATGATGTCGAGTTTTTCCTCGCTTTTCTGCCAATTTGGCGGAATCGTGTACCTGATAACTCCAAAGTTAGTTTGATTGCGACGCTGAGCCTGCCACCTACACCACGATAGACTCTCGGCCAAATATAGTGTAGTTCATTGGATCCGTGACCTTGTCGAGAACGTTCCTTTTTGCTCTCTTTTCGTCACCGCCTTACGACTGGACGACCTGGTCTTTGTCCAGCTCAAACTTCTCTCCAGCGACAGGACTTTGATGCTTGTGGTGCAGCCCAAGGGCATGACCACACTCGTGTAGGATACATCCACGATGTTCTTCGAATGATTTTTGGGGACTAAGCACTTTATTTCTCTTCCCAAGTCCGGCAAGCTCCATCGTCGGCTCGTCCATCGCGACCTTGCGTGCATCGGTCCCGACTTGGCTCCAGTACCAATCGCTCTGTTCGTCAGCCTTGAACGTGATGCGTATGTGAGAAAAACCTCCTGGGGTTTCGATGAACCTGACGTTCGCGTAGTCTTCCCAGGTGGCGAAGTCGGGTGACGGTTTTCTGTTCCTGTGGATGGCGTCGCGAACGATGTTCTTGAGGTCGTCCGTGCCATCGAGGAACTGGTATACTAAAGGCTAAAGAGGATCCTGCAGCCGTGACGTCGTGATAATAATGTATAGCAGCTTACTACCGTGCCATCGCCATGGATGGTTGTATTCCCGTCGAGGGGGGGGTATTCTTCACCGGGTTCCACGAACTCAAAGGGCCACCACTGGCCACTAGGCGCCGCAACCCCACTCCCAATGTCAGGGACAATGCTGGTTTTTCCTGAGTGGTCAGGAGCACCGAGGCGTGAGGTTCAGACATCGATCAAGAGATGAGGAATACAAGGATGTTGAAGCTAACACAGAGATGGAACATCCAGAGGAGGAGGACCTGGATAAGTGAGAAGAACGTGGGCATGTGGAGTACAGATAAGGATAACGCGTGCAGGACCAGAGAGGGGAGAGATGCCATTCCGGACTGGTTCGAATCCGGATCGAGTCGCAAATGTACCAACCGGGCTGAGCGGTATGTATCACGTGATTCGTGTCCGTATTTGCGACTTCTATCAACAAGATCAAGGATCGATCAGGATGGCCCCCCTGTCACCCCTCCAGGGACAGCTCCCTGTACACCCTCTCCCTCGTCCTACAGAACGAAAACGGCGGACAACACAACAGCGTCGCGATCCAATACGCTCCCTGCCTCTTCTTCCCCGCCAGCTCGTATGGCACTCGGGCGAGCCACCTGTTCTCCTCTCCCCTCTTGTCTTCCCTTACCGCGTCAATTGGGCTCATCTCGGCTGTCTCGTGCATCTGCACGAACTGGATCAAGCGCCCAACCGAATCGTACACCTCGCCTGCCCAACGGCCTCCATCAGCTCCGGCCGAACGAGATCAAGGTAGACGCGCACGTGGGATCAGGCCGCTGCCCTTGTCGTCGTACTCCAGATTCAATCCGTCGTAATATTCGTAGCTCAGATTCCGGAAAGTCTCTTCCTTCAGGACCCTCTCGCGCACCGATTCTGCAGTGACTCGTGAGAATTTCTCTACACGAGGTTAGGCCACGTACCGTCCATGGATAGGTTTCTCAATACGGTGCTCGCAGCGAGAACCACACCAGCGCGTCTGTCCTTGAGCAGCTCCAGGAGACCATCGACGACCATCGTGCGCAAATCATCTGGCATGAACGAACCCATGAGTATTCCGTCATGAAACGGGCTGCGATGTTCCAGTCGAGCGTACCGTGTTCAGAGAGAAAACGCAACGTTGCCATCGCGATCCGCTGCACCCTGCGCTGCGGGGCGCGCAAAGCGTTCACCACGGGCAGAACCAAACTCGCCATCGCACGACTCCCAAGTCCGCTCCCTCCCTCGTCTAACAGAGTGTGGTAAGCGAAATAAGACTGGGAGACACGGGAACCAAGGAGACCAACCGAGTCGAGCGACGACATGCAGGTAGTGTAAACCCGCATATATCCTTTCGTACTGCCCGGAATCGATCATTGTGCGCAAGACTTCGAGAGCGCCCGCGTCCAGCACACCGGATCGTAAGCGCTCTGCAAACACCAACGGGTGTGTTAAAACGCGTTCTGAGCCAACCCAGTCTTGCTGGACTGACCACAGTCGAGCAACTCGGATAAAACTTGGACGCCGTCTTCTCCGCGCACGCCATCGAACCAGCGGTTCAGAAGCATCCTCACGATGGCCCCACGAGCACCGGATGCCTCCTCAGATACAGTCACAGCAATGTCGTCTGCTCAGATGGATAGATATCAGAACGAAGCCACCCATGTCACTACTCGTCCGAGACACCTACCAATCTTCACAAGTCGCGCCAGAACCGACGCGGCAGAAAGCGCAGTCGATTTATGGTTGAGCTGGGCGACGAGGACGGGGATCGTTTGCGCTGCGTTGGCCGCCTCCGTCACGGCGCTTCTCACCGTGCTCACTACCGTTCCAGCCTTGAGTGTCCGGCCAAACGCAATGGGAGTAGCGATGCCACGCACGCACCTTGTGCGTTCCCAAAGGTGGTCAAGGCCATGATAGCGCCATCGCGTTTGCTCGGACGGTGACTCTGTGCTCGTTTCGCGAGTATCATGAGGCAGCCGTCCTGAAACAATGCCCGTTGGATGTCGTCTTTGGCAAATGAAAGTCAACAAGGCATCAGACATGGAGCTGGAATGCGCGACCGTACCAAACTGCACAAACTCGACCAACGCGCGGCATGCCACCCGCTTGGTCTCGTCCGAACACCGGTCGAGCATGTCGAGCAAGGCGGACAGCGCGCCGAACTGGATCATCGCCTCACGCAGGTCCTCTGCTAAATCATGAGTCGTGAGACACATGCTCCACTGTCGCGGACGGACCTTCTAGGAGGAGGGAGCAAAGCACGCGAGTAGCTGCCGGTGCAACAAAGTCGTCGAATCGCCTGACCAGATTGATCAGCGTAGCGATGGTGGGCCCCGATTTCATTGTCGCCCTGCCACGCTCTGCCCACGACACGTCAGTGGAATAATCGCGAGACCCCCCACCGGAGTATACGCACCATCTTTCGCCAGTCCATCTACGACGTTCAACACCGCGACCAGCACAGGGCGACCTGTCCAAGATCGGCTGTGAGCCTCCCTACGCTAATTTGGAACACATGTTACTTGCAATTTGAACGTAGAGCCTCTGTGACATCAGTCACTAAGTCTATATCCACGAGTTTCTTGGCAAGCTCGTCATCCACTGACCATGCATCAGCAGAGGATTTACACAGGACTGAATAGTGTCGACGTACACTTCATCAACACGGACAAGGCCTGCGCGCTGTGAAAAGCGACGGTGGAAACCCCCTCCTCGTGTTTTCCAATGCGCGTGTTATCGCAATACTGGACGAGCGTCTTCAGGTTCACATCGTTGATCAGTCCCTCCTTCAACGCCGTCCGCTTGCACAGAGACGGGATGTAGATGCAAGCCCGACGACAATCCCTGTCGCTCTTCAAAAGCTCAGAAACGTCGTCCATAATCATTTGCTCAAGATTGGCAGTCGTATCCGAGGGCCAGTCCCACTCCAATTCGCAATACGTAGCTGCAGCGCTGAGTCGCACCACTCGGTCTCTGTTCTGCAAAAAGGTGGCCAAAACTTGGTTGGCATCTTGATAGACGCTGATGGCGTCTTTGTAGACCCCTAAGCGTCCATCGTCATCAGCACCCGGGGTACGCGAGTCGGCGACGTGAACATACCAAAGCTGGCCAAGAACGCCAAGCGGTCCAGAGCATCTAGGATGGATTGGCCTCGTCTGAGATCATCGAGTAGCGCTGGAACAAAACTGTCATCGAGTATGTCCCTTTCCCACAACTCTGGCAGTTCCTGAAGGCGTTGGTGACTGGCTGCGTCATTCCAGAACATGGGCTCTGGCCACCCTGTGGGGTTGTTGTAGAATCGGGCACGCGGCTTGTAGTTGTTTTTGAATAACACCGACACGTGCACCTTTTGCCCTGGCAAAATTATCCGGGGATCTCCAATGTGAGGCCTATGTGGGGGTGAGACGAAGCGTATTGACGTGAAGTCGCCCTCCCCACCTCGAAGTGTGCCTGTCTGAATTGTAGTACAACAAACGTCTGAGAGGCATCACCTCCAAGGGCCACCATCCAAGATGGAGCGAAGGTGTGATTTGCTTGTTCAAGTCATCAATCTTCCACATCACGTCGGCGGGCTCCATTTCCAGCCCAGCAGCAATGGCCTGACTTCTCATCCACAACAAGGGTATGTCCCCAGATTGTAGGTTCTCGTTCTGTCTGTTCCCACCACCTCTTTTTTTGTGACCACCAATTAGGAGGGAGAAAGCCCAGCAGACTGTCGATGAACCTACATGTCTGAATGACATCCCGCGAACCAGACCTCTTTGATACGCCCATCGTCACCGCAACTGGACCGTCCGCCGTATACATACTCGGGCAAGAACTTGACGCGTCGTTCGTCCAACGCCAAGGCGTGTCGGAAGTAACAAATATGCTCAGTGGAAGTTGTCGTGCCAGGCAGCGTCTTGTTCCTGCCAATGCCGACCGACGAGACGGTATCCCTGAAGTGACCGAGGTACATGAGCAAGCAACGAATCGCGCGTAAAGACAGTAAAAGATTTACCACACCCCGACGAAATGGATGTGAACTTCGTTCCGACAGAACGTCTTCCGAAACGTTTTCGCCAACACGGCGTGCTCGGCTGTCCTTTTGGACTCTTTTGTCGTCATAGGTTGGCTGATGACGCTGGCGGGTCTCGTCAAGCTCGAATCATCGTCGTTCGCTTTCGAGTACAAATCGAAAGCACTGTGAATGTATTAGAAGTGCACCTACCGGAGTAACACAGGACCTTACAATGGTATCTGCTCGTCGTTTCCTGGGAGGAGCAGCCCCACCTTCGACATTTCAGCGGATGGTGAAACAGAGCATGCAAAGTCAAACTCACTCGAGCAATCATAGCCGCCAATGCTCGAACCTGGTAAGCACCGCGTGAAAACCCTGGCACACGGGTGAGGGTTGGCGTCACATCGACACCACGACACAAAATATCTCACCAAACAAAAACACCCTATCCCCATTTTGATAATTGTCCGAAAGCCAGCGGTAGGAAGCCATGATGACTCTGTGTAGGTTTCTGGCACGGCGTACGGTCATCTGTCGCAGAACTCCACGGGACGACATACCTGCCAAAGACCACGTCCAAGCGACTGGACAACTGATGACGCAGGGATGCGCCGGTAGCCTTGGCGATCGTCCCCAGTCCGCTGCTGTAATACGTGAGCTGCTTATCGCTCTTCGTGATGTGACTATAGAGTTCGATGATATTGGTGTTCTGCAATTGAACGGGAAGGCGTGAGTCAGACAAGTCTCGAGCGTACCCGTGTTCAGCGTCACCTTGATACCAAACTGGTTCGACGTGCCATCGATGCACACCACGAGGTTTCGTGAGCTTGATGATTCGTGCTGTGGACACTGGAACGTGTGAGCGATCCGAGTCGGGGTATCTAGCGTCGCCATCGTGAAAATGTACGGGTTGACTCGTTCAAACGAAGGTCTTCATCACTTAAGTATAGTCGACGAGCGCCGGAAGCGATGGCAAGCAGAGGAATGCCAGCCAACGCGGTCGCCGCACCACTTTCTGCTGAGAACACGCGTTTCGCTTCTCGAAGACAACGTGCTAACCAGATGGGGGCTCAGGCTCAGGGACGGAGCCAACCTGATCCCTGGCATATGAATCACAGCCGTTCATTTGTCTGGGTTGGCGCCCATCCCCTGCAACGCCAACGCCATGTGTTCACCGGCTGTCCAAGACCACGGCGGCCAGTACCACGCTCCCATCACACAGGCGAGCCAGTGCCACACATCACTTGCACTTGTATTCAGTAGTGCAAGCGAGGTAGTGAGCAAGGTCGTGCTCAGGTTCAACGTGGAGTTGGCGGACCCACTCTCGGCGCTAAATCGAAGTCAAAAAGAGATGGTGGAGTGGGTCAGGAGTGATAAGGATATTAAATCCCATAACATGTGACGCAACAAGGCGCTTGCGTGCTGGGCGGGAAGCGAATACATTGCGGATCTTCCACAGGTTGGCACAGAGATGGAGGGAGTGCACGTCTGACGGCCGCATTGACGGTATATCAACCGGCGCCAAATCGAAATTGGGGAGGGGTGATGATGGCTCAGGCATGGCGTACAGCCTGGAATTCACTGTGGGGCAGTGGCCTATTGATGCTGGTAAGGCCAGGGCGAGGTTCCGCTATAAACGCAAGGCGGCGTGGCACACAGCAACACGTTGGTAGACCATAATGATCCCAGTGGGAGATCATAGTTGTAGGCCCGCTTGTGAGTCGTGACACATGATCTCTTGTCCAGCTATGCAAACAAAGAGCGAGCGACCGGCGCACGCAGGGCGATATGACTCACGGGCGGACATGGTGGTGTTAGATCCCAACCCACGAGCTTGCAGGACTTGCCAGACAAGGACACGAAGGAAATGGTGCGTACTGACGGAGATAGAGGCGTATAAGATGGGTTCCGCCAAAGCTTCGACTTGAGCTACCAGTTGGTCAAATAAATGCTTAGGTAATCATTGACGTCAACGACCTCGACCCAAAATGTACCAGTCGATTTCGCCCCCAACACTGTCGAATGTGATCTTCCAACACCGTCAACATGATCTCGGTGAGTCGATATCCCTTCTGCAAGCATTAATCACTCCTTGGAACTGCTTGATTTTTCGAAACCACGGGCGATGGCGTCATACCCGTTGTGTTTTGTACCTTTGTAGTTCAAGTTGCTGACATTGGTATTTTACCACAGTTCTTCGTACTGTCTGCGGAAATGAAACCCATTTACAGCGGTTTACTTGGGTTGGCTATGAGATAGCCCCTTCCCAAATCATTTACTCTAGCGGGTACTTCGACAAGCTCGTATAGTGGAGTTCCCTGTTGACAAAAGTGTGGAGCTTCTCGACCATTGCAACCACTTCTGGCTTTGCAGCTATCTTCTTGTGTTCCTATGACAAAGTCACGTCAACTCTCATTGTCCCAACCAAGTCCTCTCGTCGCGTTCTGTTGACTTACTTCTATAGTCTCCCACCCGCAGAGGACAAAGTACTTGTTCTCGTCGCTGTGTGCTTGTCCAAACACGAGCATCTTTTTAGTTGATTCTGAAAACTTGGACAATATCTCGACGACGGGAGCATGGTTTTCGGGCGCCTTCAACGTTACTACGACAATCTCCGTAATGGGCTTGTCGAGCGCGATTGTCGGGGACGAGAACTCGACGGTGTATATTTCTGGCTGGCCGGTGCCGCCGACGGACCGCGGGAGTTCCTTGAGAAGGTCGCCATAGAAGGGCGCGTCCTTGACGGCTTTGTGCGCCTCGTAGCTGTCCCAGTCTACACGTACGGATATAACGGTCGTGGGGCACTCGAAACGGTTGATATGAGATGCGACGTACTGAGGAGGCAGTAACCAGTGTTTGTGCCTCTGATTCGCTTCCCGTAATACGCCGGGCTAATGCATTGATTGTTTGAGCAAGGCAACCCCCTCGATCCAGGCCCTAGGTCCGCCCAGAGTAATCCCGAGGTTCAAGACTCACGTGCGTGCTCCTCTTGCTTTAAAGGCAATGTCGAGTGCAGGGATGATGACGTCTGGGTTATCCCAAAAGGAGTCACTTGCTTCAAAGATGACGATTTCGGTGGTGAGCGCCATGTTGTCGATTCGATGGCGGAGGGTCACGATCAGTGGGTAGATATATGCTCCTGCAGTGGCTCTGCAGTAAGACCAGTGTATTCTTTATATGTTCTCGCAACAATGATATCCCGTTGACCGTTGACAAGGGCTGTCTCGCAGGTGCCTGTTTCAACAAGGATATTGCAGCCGTTCTGCGGCTGTGCCAGGTCCTGGCGGGAGGGACGATGCCTTCATCAGCCAAGATACTCTGTGCATCACGTATTGAATTGAATATCTCATTGTAATATTTCTACACACCTGACTTCGAGCCTTTATCTAGCAGTATAGCGAGCTACGTTGATTTATGATGATTACCTTGTTTACGAGTGGAGAATTGTGGCTGTGATGTCGATTTCGACACCATGGAAATGTGTATATCTCTTACAAAATATGGATAGGATTTCTCATACGTGCGGTGTGTCGTCCGCACTGCTCCCTTTTTGACGTCCTCTCATTGTACATACTGGTTCGTACCCGTAAACCGTGGGTTCTGAGGCCTCCCTTTGGCTTGCTACCGTCATCGCGGTGACTGCCGTGTCCCACATCCTCGCGATCGACGGCTCCGAGCACGGGCACACGCTATTTCCCGCCGTTGTGCTCGTGCGTGGGCATCGCCCCGCCCTGCCTTCGGGCTTGTACTCGCCAGTGCTTTGCTACCGACCTTCATTGTCTCATGCCACCGTCGCCATTCTCCTTGCTGTACCTGCTCTCTGAGCCACACCTGGCCAACGGCTTCGATGATTCCAGGCACCCAGCGTGCTTGCGAACACGGGCTACTAGCAGACATGCCGTCTGGCGGGCCTGTGCTCATGCGCACGCCGCATTGCATCATCTCATCCTCTCTGGGGCCGCGTCTGGGTCACCCATCTTTCCCCCGTCCTATACGGGGCTCGATATTGTGTTAGCTGTACAATTACTTCATTCTGTACTCTTGTTTCCCCTCCTAGCAAAATACTGAAATATTCTATGGCGTTATCGCTTTGTATTGTCTCTTCTTGCTCATGTGAATTTGGCCGTATGTCTAGTCGATGATGTAATCTCCCGGTCTCGCGCAAATATTTGATCCCAGAGTCCGGTCCCTCTCCCACCATCGACACGCAGATGCGCGCCTACTACTTTGACAACGTCCCCGGCGACCAACGCCTCGCGCACGACTCCGGCCTCCCTGTGGACGACAAGGTCCTCGCCTCCATCGGCGTCCTCCACTGGCACGTCCCCGTGCCCGTGCCTACCACGGGCGAGTACCCCCGGGTCGACGCCATCGCCCGCGAGCGCAGCTACAAGAACAGGGACGTGATCAACATCACCAAGGAGGGGCTCGGTGATCTCTACGAAACGAAGCTCAAGACCTTTTACGAGGAGTCCGTCTAAACCTCTTTATCCTCCTCCCGGGGGACACCGGGACAGACGCCGGGATGCTGATCAGGACGTCGCTTGCTGTTGCAGACACATGCACGAAGACGAGGAGATCAGGTACATCCTCGACGGCAGTGGCTTCTTCGATGTTCGTGGTGAGTTCCCTGTAGACGATCGTTCCCTCCAGCTTGCATCTCACCCTGATCGTCGCTGTTCTGGACACGGGTCCCCATCGAAAAGAACATCCCACCGATAAGTGGATCCGATGCGCAGTTGACACTGGCGATCTCGTAGTCCTTCCTGCTGGCATCTACCATCGCTTCACGCTCGACGAGAAGAACGTGATCAAGGCGATGAGGTTGTTCAAGGCAAGAATTACCATCACTGGTCTCTCACACTCACCTATCATACACAAATACACTCAGGACGAGCCCAAGTGGATACCATACAACAGGGGCGATGCCACTGACATCAACCCATACAGGATAGGGTACCTCCAGAGCTTGGCTGTAAACTGATCCCCAGTAGTATTATTTCTGTACGTGCATGTGGGCCCTTCCTCCTCGTACCACAGGGACGCCCGTCAATATACGAGACCGTTCAAACAGCAAGTGTTGCCATCAAGCTGGACACTCATACTGAATAATAACATACTGGTCTGGGGGTAATCTATGGTCTAGCCAGAGGGCAGTCGAGCGTTGAAATGTTTTCTGAAGTGATTTGTTTCATTCGATGACCTTGGGGTACGCATGCCCTGTTGTGCCCTTAGATCACGACTCCCCCGGAAGAGGGAGAAGGAAATGCCCTGGATCGTGACAGATCGACAACTTACTCGCATCCGTCGTGAGTAGTTTTTCTTAATCCTCTACTCTAAACATTTCCTTCATCATCAACGCTCTTCTTCCTACCCACCCTCCGGTGTCGGAAACCCGGCTACTGGAAACACCCCCTCTGTCTGTGACGCAGGCTGTTTTTCCATGGCGTCCATTGCCACACTCTTTCTTTGCTGTGGTTCTCAGCGGTATCAACTAAACCCCTACCCGACCAGATTTCGAGATGCAAACGACGAGATAGGCTCCATCCTGGGTGGAAATTCATCTAGTCTCCTTTCGAAGGCGCTCTGCCAACGTGGCAAGCGTGTCGAACAAGTGTCTGTCGAGCGTAGGTACCGTGATGTCACGTCACTTTTCGTCCGAATGATGCGCAACGCATTCCCGTCGATAATCATCGCTTTCAATTTTCCATCGTTGAGATGTGGACTGACAAGGCCGTAGGCATATTACTCGAGAGCCCATGTCAGTGCTTCCTAGTGTTACAGTACCACGAGGATGGGCTGTCATTCCTGAACGTCGAACGGCAGATGAATGGTGAATGAGAACGACCATGAAGCACAACCAGCCATTATACTCATTGACCGGCGCTTGCCGTGACTGTAATATAATTTGGTCTATCGGCGTGCTCGCGTCCTAACGCTAATATGATTTCCCTGTTTCTACAAGCGTGCCCACCATCAATGGGCCGCCCATGGGGAGGTAGTGCACGCGCTGTCCGGGCTCGGGAAGCGAACACCGTGGCAGTGAGACCTGGACCTGGGTCTCCGTGCCAGCGGAATCCCCAGAAGCGATGCCAGGAGTCCTGGCGCAGTGGCTGGAGGCCTCGTAGGCAGTCGTTCCCATGTTCTGTGGGTAGCCTTGTCCATTGACTATCACCGCACCGCTTGGTGTCGGCCTTGCCTTCGCTGGGGTCCTCTCCAGGTCAGGCCTCTCCAACAAGCCTGCGGATCCTGAAAGAATACATTTGCTCCTTCTTCCATGGCAAACCGAAATACGTTATCTTTCGCTTCACTGGGAAGTGTGTTGGCGGACGTCGTCTTGTCCTTGCCGTAGGCGGTACTGAGCGAGACACATGGGGCGAAGAAGACGCGAGTTGCTCTTGGCCGGTTGTTTCCGCAAGTCGCCGCCCGTGAGCGAACGAACCAGAAGCCTCCGAGCCTGTTTGCATTCCGAACATCTCATTGTCACCGTGTCACACCCCGACATTTTACCACCCCTATTCCCTCTTATTGATCCGACATATACATACATGTGATTGACGCAAAAGCCGCACACATTGTTATAGAGAAAGGTCGGCCACCTACGGGCCGTTGAAGAGTTCAAGCCTCCATAGTTGTTCAGGGCTCGTAGGTACGTCGATGGGATTCAAGGTAATCTGTGTATCGCAAGAACCGTTAGCACAGCTCGCTCATCCAACACAGACACGAGAAAGATGCCAGTCACCGGAGTATTGGGGTCTCCGCTCGCAAGATTCCATACGAGTCTGCCATCGAGTATCGCGAGACTGGGACGCACGGGATGTATCAATCGAATGTGGAGTTGGATAGCGCAACCGAAACGGAGGACACACTCACTATACTTCACCGGCGACGTCGCTCGAAAGTGCACTCAATCCTGAGGAAGCATCGGGGCTCCCAACCACAGTATTGTTGACCTAGAAAGGCACAGGTTAGCACGCTATCAAACGCAGGGGCTGAATAACTTACATTGTCGGTTCGGACGAATACATTGGTCTTCTGGTACGTCAAGGTGAACGAGTTATCGCCTGTGTTATTTAAGAACCACTAAGAGCGGAAAGGGATGGATTCCATGCTCAATCATCAGACGAGAGATCACGAAGACAATAGCAGGGACATACCGGCACCACCCCACCAGTCGGATTCCCCACGAGAGTGTCAGTGGGACTGAAACCAACACCAGTACCGAACGCAGAATTGATGATTATGTAGACACCATCATCGTAGTGAACAGAATCAGGCATAGTAGAGCTCGAGTGGGTTTGTACCACGACAGGGACGACACCCCCAAGCAAATCAGAGGCCCATTTGTACCCTCCAGTTTCAATCCCAGGCTATTTGCCTCCGCATCCGTAAAGCAGAGAGTTGTCACAAATCTGGCGAACACGATTTTTGCACCAACGGTGGTTCCAAACGCGATCAAGGCCAGGTTAGCCAATATCCAGATCGAATGATTGAAACGAAATTTTGACATCGTCTGTAATTTAGCCTGAAACCGTGACCTTGGCCATTCAGCTACCAGTGTTTCCCAGGAAGCGATGAGAAACCGAGGGGGCAGGATCGCTTCGTGCCACGGTCAGGCACCCGAACAAGCACCGGAAGCGAATTCTTGAACAATTCTACAGAACGACATGGTGTAGCATCACTAGCCTTTTTTTTGGCCTGCCATCAGCGAAATCATATTCCAAAGGAAAGGACGATGAAAAACAAGCATCAAACTCAACATTCTTCCCTTCCAAAATCAGTCGCTAGAGAATGTGTCAGTTTGCCGTCAGTGTACAAGAATACGATAGGAAAGGGCTAGTATTACGGTCATGAACCGAATTGCGTTGCATTGACACATATGAGTCAAGCGGAGAAAGGATAGCATCGTGCTGATGAGAACAGAAACACGAGCCAAACCTTGCCAATTCATCCGGATCTAGAGCAAACGTCACAGTATAGAATAGTCATGATGGGCCTTGTTGCATCTCTGGGGAAGATGTCGGCAAGAAGATGGCGCCAACAAAGTTCAAGGGTCCACGACAGCAATGTAAAGTCCAACGACGCGGCGTCCAGTAGCAGAGAAAGCTCTCAGGTCATATGATCATGCGGCTTGATCGGTACTTGTAAGAGGAGGGGACCAAGGATCGTTGTTCGGATCCTTGGCAGGAACGAGTCGTGGAGCGAGCCCTCCTCCGGTGTGGTCCGCCCTCCCAGTGTGACTGCGAGGCCCCCACACAGTTGAATGAACGCTTTCTAAGGAATATAAAAAGGTGCACTGCAGCGAAACGATCGCACACCGGGTAGACTGAGACTGCGTCCAATGGTCCAGGATATGAGGTTTTCTCATGCTGATTAGAGTTGCTCTTAGACGAGCAAAAAAAAAAGGACACTTGGGGGTCGACTCACGCGCAAACTTTGGATGGTTGATCCGGGGCACGAATGCAGGGTCTTGTCTCTTTCTACTGCATCCCTGCGCTGGTTCGCAGGTTCACGATCATATGTCCACCTTTCCCGAGGACTATCATTGTTGACACGTGAAACAGATACACCCAGTCCCAACATTCGACAACTTGACTGCACTGAACTTGGTTATCGACAGAATGCAAGAGGTCGGGTTATACCTCATGTACGACATGCGATTCACCTACATGAACTCCACCTCGGTCACCGAACGAGTGAACGCGATCAAGAACCGCCCGAACTCACTCCTTTGGTACACCAGAGACGAGCCCGATGGCACGTCAGACCAGCTTGACGCG
Source organism: Boletellus ananas (assembly GCA_038089895.1). Lineage (NCBI taxonomy): Eukaryota > Fungi > Basidiomycota > Agaricomycetes > Boletales > Boletaceae > Boletellus > Boletellus ananas. Next base: position 2,390 of record JBBPLS010000101.1, on the reverse strand, counting down.
ACCACGATCGCCTACGATCTCATCTACTCCCTGGACGTTGTACCATCCCGTCAGCCTTGGTCTGAATTACCAGGACTACTACTGGTCTGCATACATGGCTGGCACGGGCATTGTCGGTCAGAAACAACGTCACGTGTTTGAATGAGTGGAACACGACATGCACGCCCGACCATGGAGACTGTGGCTGCAACAACTGCGTGAGCATCCCTGCCGGGGATACTGCAGCCGTGTCTCCCAATTCGACGTATCATGGTGCCGAATACGTCCCTGCGAATAGTGAGATCAGAACATATTTCGAGTCATCAGTGATCGGGTGGCAAGCTTCAAAGATCGATTACGGTTGGAAGTGTACCAAAGTTGTGTGGGCATTCCCACAGGCGTTTTGGGGTAGCAAGTGAGTAGAAATGTCGACATCATCTTTTGCTGACTGCTTGGGGTTCTCTTCGTGCCAGATTATAGATCCTGGTTGCGAGCACCTACAGGGGAGGAGTGGGTTGTGCAGAACATCATGGGGAGCAATCAGGGTGCGTTGAGGGTCGTTTCGTGGGACGACCCAACACCGTCGAATATCAAACGGGCTGCGTTGGCATTGGCGTTGAGCCTACCCAACATGATACTCCACTGGTTCAGTCCCGCGTCGGTGCGCACAGCATACGCTGTCGGGGGTGCCTCTGTGAGGACATGTACGACGACTCGGAGCGTCCCTGTGCTTGTATTAGCGACGAATACAAACTACGTGAACCAGGTGGTCGGTCGGGAACCCTTGGGCTTTGATGGGGCTGGCCTGAACTGTGTTTGTAAGGAGGCGATGTGGGATGGGTTTACGCTGGGGCCCGTGGGTTCTGCCGCATTCCTGGTGACGTCGCAGCAATACAACGGCAATACTGAGCGGGACATGTGTCATCCAGCTTGGGTGTGGTGTGTCGGGCTGCGGGGAATGCCCACAGCGCGAGGACTGTGCGAGGCGGGGGCTGTTACCCCACACGCCAGGATATCGGCCAGGCACCTGTCTCTGAAGATCACGCAAGACTTGTGCTCAGGGAGGCGGGGTAGGGTGCCCAGTGGAGCGCCACACACAGGTGCCGGTCGGAGTCTACAGGTGGTGGGGTGAACTCAGGGCCCGTTACGAAGGAGGCGCACGCACAGCCATGCAAAGTCTTCGAACAGGGCCCGTGACGGTATGCGGTGGATTTTCAGCTCCGATGCACCGAGTGAGTTACACCGCCTCAGTGAATCTACCCACCGGGGGCGAGCACGATGGCGCTGACTAGGCTCAGACCCACTTAGTGCGGCCATGATCGCCTGCAACCTCGCTTGTCTCATTTCCAACCGCCATGGCCATGGATTACTATTGGTCTTCGCGGATATCTAGATCCCAGTGACCGGGTGGAATCAGCTCGCGGTAGTACCACGAGGTCATGGTGACGGCCCTGGGAGGCTGGGAGGGAGATCGCGATACTCTGAGACATCAAGAGGGTTGCGTCGGCATCTATGAACCCAAGATAATGCACCGCTTGTTCATTCTCGTGTCGGTGCGTATGGCGTATGTTGTTGGGGGTGCCTCCGTGCGAAGAAAACCGGACCAAGAGACGCTCGATCGTATCAGCGACGAAGAGGCAGGCTGATGCACAATTCAAGTTACAGTTCTCGAGCCAGCATGGTAAACTTTGCAAGGTACTCGCCCCCAAGTGATGACCAGCCTTGGCGCACGGTTGTGAACACAAAACCCATACACTTTCATTCACACGACTCGTTCGAACTTCGTACACAGCAACACAAACGTAACAGGCATCCATACACGCAATCAAACCAAACATCGGACACCTTCGCAGTCACGGTGGTCGACTTTCTACCCGCTGAAGGGCACGAGCTTCCACACCTGATTGATGTTCTGGGGGGAGGCGATCGGACTCACAGTGATCTGCGGAATGAAAGTCGTCGGAAACCGCTCTTCCGGGATGTGATGGAAACAAAGCTGTGCACTCACGGGAGTCTCATTGGTAGCGTTCACAAGGGTCCACGCATGGAGCTGATCAGCAGAAGAGATACTGAAACCCACGCAACACACGTCAGTCGAACGAAGAATCCGACAATCCGGCACACGAAGTGGAGAGCACACTGACTAGACCTCCCCTGCGGTGGCAGTCGGGAACGCAGCCCAGACGATGGGTGGCTGATCGGGGTTCCCTACCAAACCTTTGTATCCCTGAAAACCCTCGGATCAATGCGCTACCACACAGAGTGATGAAGAGACCAACACCGTCGATGGATGCGTACGTATTGACTTCTTGATTCAACAAGGTGAACAAGTTACTACCACCGGGGTGGTTCTTCAAAGCCCACTGAAAACAGAGCAGGACAGGTTCCATGCACGCTCATCAGAAATGGGA
>JBBPLS010000100.1:7748-68564 GCA_038089895.1 Boletellus ananas | reverse complement strand
CATGAAAGCTCAGCACCATCAAGAGGAAACCCAACAGTGACCCTCAGTTTGGCCAGCAGCAGCAGTCTCAGTCATGTGCTCCCAGCTCCAACACACACAGTAGCAGCAATGTACACAATGTGCCCTCTCACAGAAATAGTAGCAGGTACCAGCACCAGCATGGAACACCGGCACTGTATGGACAAGGCAAGGGCCATCACAGCAGATGCTCACATGAAGCCCAACAGCATCACAGCAACAAGCATGTATACCACCTCGCCTCTGTCTTACACAGTGCCCCATACACATTCACTACCACTGCTCCCATGTTGATCAACACAGTGTTGGCAACCATCAATCCACACATCCTTTCTCACACACCAGGTGTTCAGTCATTCGGTCTACCTGCCTTTGATCAGACCACACAGGCCATTACACTCACTAGGGAGCTGGGTGTTGACCCAACATGCGAGATAGTACACTATCTTGAACTGGCTATACATGCTGATGACCTATTTAGCCATCCTAGTCACATTACTGTCACACCTGCATCACTCACTCTTGGTTGTCATGCATCAGTCTACACCACTGTCCCATTCACCAGTGCAGCCACAGCCAGCCTCATCTGTTCCATTTGTTCACATGGCTAATGCTGCCACATCTCCCACTTACACACCCACCACATCCATTGTTGAAGTTTAAGGTGTACTACACTCTTAATCATAGTAAAAGTTAATCCAGACCTTCCAGTTTACTCCCAGTTTATCATAGGAAACTATGATAGTAAAGGTAATACCAAGTCCTAATAACACTTGGTAGTAACCTGGATTAACAATCCTAACCTAATCAAACCAAGGTAGGATTATCCTAATGACACTGTTGGGATCACTATTAAGCATCTAAACCTAATGAGATCTAAGATCTATTAGAGATCAACATAGCATGACTTGATATGACCCACCATGACTCAGTATGAGTCACGAGGCTGTGCATGATGCTATCAGGTATGCTATTCAACAAATCATGAGTCATGATGACTCACTATGAGTCAATATGAGTCAATGTGACTCAGAGTGAGTCACACTCAATCACATAATTGGATATGAGTTGATATGAGTCACAATGATTCAGTATGACTCATCTTTAGCATTGTAACTCCACTTTATGTAACATATATAAAGGGCATGTAACATACAATGCTGTAATGAATTCCATAAGGGAATTTCCCTGACTTTATTCCACTCCTACTTCACCTGAGGTTATTTCCCTACATTAAACTCTACCTTATCTGCACTTCAGTCCCCCTAACAAGGTACTGATACTCTGCTACCAAGGCTACACTCTGCTAGTACAGTGAGTGTTATGCATACGCACAGATCCTAACTGTTGAGCACACACTCAACAAGTGGTACAAGACTATCGAAGGCAAGGGATTCTCACTATCCTCTCGAGGACTCATGGACAGGAAGAAACTACACATAGATTGTGCAGAACTAACTGGAGAGAGTACAAGTACATGGCACATATAAATACCTAGGCAGAGCTGTACATGATTCAGGACCAACATGAGATACCTAGTATGAATATGGGGGAGATGCATAACTGCAAATGAATGCAGCATGGAGGAGTAAGCATCCAGAGACAGGGGAGGTATAACCATAACTGAATTAGGAAGGTGTAAGTCGCATCATGCTGAAAACAGAATGTGAGAAAGTCAAGTGGCATGACTGTGATCAATGGTAATATGGAAACCAAAAGGCAACTCATCCAGCTGTGGAAGAGAAGAGAAAGCCAGGTATGAGCAATTATCTAGCCAGGGGCTGTCCAATCCCAGAACACAGTAATACTGAGAAGAGAAATTGAGCATGTAATCAAAAGGAAGGAAAAAAGAGGGATCTGCCTGCTGCTCTAAGTTTGTAACATTACCCCCAGTATAGATTGGAGGCATCAACTCAGACATCATTGTCCCAACTGGAGTAGAGCTCCTCACTGGTGTTGTCATCAGCATGAGGATCTAGTGTTGATGTTGTTGAGCAGAAAGGGTCTGAATGTCCAGTAAGGCAGCATTGAGGGCAAAGGTGTTATGGACAAGTGTATTGGGGATGCCCTGAAGCAGAAAGGTAGCAGTAAGGGCAGCAGTAGTGTCGACAATTGGATCTATAGTGAGTAGTGGCCCTGCAGGTGAAGCAAAGCGACTGGCCCCTTCAAGATGCCCTAGACTTAGAGGGGGAGGATTGATCGGAGGAGCTTTCCTGCTGATCCTCATCATGTGGTCCACCAGTGGTTGAGCTTGATCCTTTGGTGCTTCATTCATTGCAAGAAGGACTAGAGCGAACCAGCTTTGGAGAGATGTGAGTTCGTTGGGTGTAAACTTGAACACGGATGAGTTGTGGAGGTGGGACTGGAATTGCTGGATAGACAGAGTCGGGGGTACTGGGGTCTGGTTGGGGAGTGTCTAGACAAACTGGGACAAAGTTATGTGGTAGGGTAGATATCCACAGGGTGGTTGGTTGTGTTGAATATTCTGGAGAAAGTTCTCCATCCCCAGTGGTTCTACCCATGTGAACCCAGCGGTCAGGGGAGTTGGAGGTATCTGGAAACAGGTAAAAGTGTTGCTCATCCTCAGTAAGGAGGGAGAGGCAGAGTCAGAGATATGAGAGAACCAACTCCTGGGGGAGGTTGCAAATTGCCTGCAAGAGTTCCGTGAGTAGAGCAAGGTCACCAATTGTTTCTCGCATGAAAGAGACTGAGGAGCAGGCGATTTTGGCATTGACTTCCACCTGAGTACCTTCTTCATATGAGAGACGAGGGAGGAGGACAACAAGAGATCATTGGGTGATAAAATAAGATCCAGAGAGGCAAATGATGAGTGGCAAGTAAAAGGATTTCTGAAAGAAAGGAATATCTTCTAGCACAAAAACAACAGCAGGATCTTGTAAAAGGTCAAACAGAAGATTGACCAGTTGAGGGCAAGTGAGATGATTGAGGCATAAGGGTAGATTATCTCCCACAGCCGAGGGGCAAGACAGGGGCTGCATAGGTAGGATAGTGTCACATAAGTGTCTGCTGATCAGTTGGTAACAAGGTAAATTGGAAAGAATGAAATCTAAATATTGCCAAAAGGGGTGGATATCAAAAGGGGTAGATGAATGTGGGGGGTCACCAGGCATTTCCCAGGGCTGATCCCCACCCTGCATCATTTTCATTGGCCACATCAGGGAACTCAATGGAGAAGCACCACGCTTGTGTGCAGTTGATGATAAGAGTAGGGACTGGGGGTTGGTCCTGGACAGGCTGGTCCCAATTCTGGGAATGATGTTGGTAGATGACGGCTGCAGGGGTGAGGGCACATTGGGTGTTAATGTGTTGGGAGACTAGGTGGTGGTGAGAGTTCCACAAACAAAGAACTACAAACAAAGGTAAAAGGACCAGAATAGAAGAAATGAGAAGAAAGGCAACAAAGAATGGAGAAAGGGAAAACATGTCAGTATTTAACTAGGGGATCTGGATGTGCTACATCCTTTTTCTTCTTCAGCCAGTTGGGGGGAAATCCTTGGATCGCACAACCTTATATGTCTAAAGGAGTTTGTGGGAATCTGTCAGATTGCATTCTGGTTCCCAGGTATTTTCGGCGGATGAATAACCCTTCCATCAGATCAAGTATTGCCTTCATGCTGCAGTACCTCGATAAGCAAGAATTTGATCTACCTCATATTGGTCTTCTCTGTCAATATGCTCGGGTGGAGGGTTGATATAATTGGGTCTGTGTTCTGTGGTTTCCTTATAGGGATATAACAAATCGGCATGGAACACTGGGTGTATTCACCAAGTCAGAGGAAGTTTAAGCTTGAAGGTGACTAGGGATAGGACTTGGGTGATCTCAAAAGGGCCTTCTCTCTGCAGGGAGAGTTTCCTGAAGGCATAGTGTAGCTTTAGATTGCGGTTGTCCAACCATACCTTATCACCCACTTTCCACGGTTTGTAAGATGACTGGACTCTTTCTGTCATAGCCTGTCATGCCACTTGATGGGCCTGCTGTGCTTCCTCTTGGGCTTTATTGAGAATAGTAAGCCATTGCTTGAGGGCAGGCAGGAAGGTTTGTCCAATGGCTGGATACACCCTTGGTTCATAACCCATCATTAATGAGAAAGGGGTCTGCTTGGTCATGGAGTGGACTGTGGAATTGTGCACGAATTCTGCCATGGGAAGGAGATCAGACCAAGTGTGAGGTTGTCCTTGGCAAAAGATCTGGAGGTAAGTTTCCAATTCTTGATTGACATGTTCGGTTTCCCCATCAGTTTGGGGGTGGTAAGCAGTGGAAAGGGCGAGATCATATTGTAGGAGGCAGGAGAGTTCCTTGGCGAATGCAGAGGTGAATTGGGGGCCTTGATCAGAGATACATTTGTCATACAGGCTGAATCATGGGAACATATGTTTGAAAAAGAGGGTTGCTACCCCAGTGGCATCTATGGATGAATGACATGGGAGGAAAATTACCCCCCTTGTAAGGCCATGGTTGACCATGACCAGCACAGAATCAAACCCTACAGACAGCAGGAGCACAGTGATAAGATCTACAGAAAGTTGCTGGAATGGGCAAGTGGCAGCTGACAGGATAGGGGTCAATGGGGGAATGGTCAGGTGTGTGAGCACCTTGTTGGCCTGACAGACTGCATAACCAGTGACAAAACACCAGAGGAAGGTGGAGAGGCCTGGCCACCAATAATCCCACTGTGTCAGATGGAGTAGGTGGAAAAAGCCACCATGTCCCCCAGCTGCAAATTCATGGATGGCACAAATGAGAGGAAGGTAGGCTGACTCGGGGACATACAGGCAGTCACAAAAATAGAGTAATCTGCCCATGAACTGCCAATCCTGACAAGATGTCCAAGGCAAGAGGGAGTGACCCTGGTCCAAAGCCTCCAAAGTGTCAACCACCAATGGGTTGGATGACATGGACGAAGTGATCTTGTTGGCAAGGGCAGTGTCCAGTGCATGGACAAAATGGGCTGTGGAAAACAAGGTGACATCCTGGTTATCATCCTGAACATCCACACTTGGAGGGCAGGATAATGCATCTGCTGGGCCCATAGCAGTATCTGGGGTGTGGTGGAATACAAGATCAAAATCCTGCAGGAATAACATCCAGCAAGCCTGTTGTCAGGACAACTTGTGTGGCTGTTTGAAATAGGTGAGATTCTTGTGGTTGGTTACAATGGTGACTTTATGGGAGGTGCCAGTAAGATAGTGACACCATTCTTCCAAAGTGTGAATAACCATGAGCAACTTGCAGTCATAGATATCATAGTTGCACTCTTCAGGGGCAAAAGTCTTTGAAAAGTACAAGCAGGGATGGAGATCACTGTTGGCATCTTTCTGCATAAGGACTGCCCCTGATGCCACAAGGGAAGCATCTGTCATAACCCAAAAGGGGTTCACTGGGTCAAGAAGGTGAAGGACTGGTTGTTTAGTAAAGGCTTCCCAGAGGGCTAGGAATGCTTGTTGGCAATCTGGAGACCAATCCCAAGGGGCGTTTTTCTTGGTCAGGTCATGCAGGGGGCAATAGAGGGTGGAGAAGTTTGGAATAAACTTTTGATAGAAATTGCAAAAGCCAATAAAAGATCATACAGCTTTCACTGATTTTGGAGGCACCCAGTTGTGTATTGCAGAAAGTTTGGCTGGGTCTAGTGTCACTTGCCCTGGACAGACAATCATTCCCAGGTATTCCACCTCAGTCACATTGAAAAAGCATTTGGATAATTTCAGAAAGAGATTGTGTTCACACATATGCCAGAGAATGCGTTGCATTCAGTTATGATGATCCTGTTGATTGTTAGAGTGGATGATGAGGTTGTCCATATAGATGATAAGCCATCCTTCTGCTACCATGTCACGAAAGATATCATCCATCAAAGCTTGGAAGGTGGGGGGAGAATTGCACATGCTGAAGTACATGACTAGGGGTTCAAAGAGACCAAAAGGGGTGATAAAGACAGCTTTCTAGGTGTCCGATGGTTTGATGTGGACATTGTTATACCCCCAGTGGATGTTCATCTTGGTAAAGATTGTAGACCCCCTGAGTTTGTCCATTAGTTCCAAGATCAAAGGAAGTGGATATGCATTTTTAATGGTATGTTCATTGAGATATCTGTAGTCTTGACAAGGTCGTAGTCCTCCATCCTTTTTCTGAACGAAGAAGAAGGAGAAGGCTTGAGGTGATTTGGAGGGTTTGATCTTTCCTGACTTCAGATGTTTGTCAATGAACACCTTACATGCTTCCATTTATTTTGGGTTTAATGGATATATTTTTGTGACCTTAGGCATGAAGGAAGGGGTGAGATTGATGGCATGGTCATATGGTCTGTGTGGAGGAAGCTTGCCAGGTGTTGGTTTACTAAAGATGTCTTGGTAAGCTCAATATTCTGGTAGTAGAGGTCATTCCTTTTCCTGGTTTTGTTGGGCCAGCTCTGTGGAGATGGTAACTTTTCCAATTCTATGGAGGAGGGCTTTTTGGAATTGCTCCTTGTTACAGATTTCTGGATCAAGGTTTAGATATCGCAGAAGATATCATTGAGAGGTATGATCCTGGTTTGTTGTTGCTAGTGGCCGATCAGGGAGAGTGATTGTTCCCATTGCCCAGTCTATTTTAGGATTCTTTTCTTGTAACCAATTGATTCCAAGAATGACCCCTTCATTTCTGCAGTCAATGACTAAGAAACGTCACTTCTCTGCAAGTTCTCTGATTGTTAGGGTTAGTGTGATGTAATAGCAGATCATTCTGTTTCAGTTGTCTGTTCTGTCCACATTGTGTGCCTGGATTGGGGTGTTTAGATGAATCATGCACCATTGATTTGCTCATGCGAGATGTTTATTAACAAAACATCCAGTGGCACCACTATTGACTAGTGCAGTTGCTGCAATGGTTTGGGTGGCTCCAGGTTCGTTCAGGTGAATGGGGAGTTTGATTGCTCTAGAGTGGATACCTGATACAAATACAGGAGTGATAGTATGAGGAGGAGAAGACATTGCTACTTCCCTCCTCTTCAAAACCTGAGTCATTGGTGGTATAAGTCATGCAGATTTGTTCTGCTAGTTCTGGTGTACAGAGTTTCAGGATGCGAAGTAGTTCATCATGAGGAAGATCTGTGTTCTGGATGAATTCTCCAAGAGTGTCTGTTGGGTTAACTTCTACAATGTTTACTCATTGTTTCTGAGGGAAATGACAAGTCTTAGGATCTCCCTTGTGATTGGTAGATCAGCATCCGGTTCTGTGACAGACAAAGTATTTGTTGTTCTTCATATGCTCTGCTCGTTCCACTGGAGTGAGGTGGATTGCATCTATGTCTATAGCATTGGGGTCTTGTGGAGCACATGAAGGTCCTCCATAGGAGAGGGGGAGAAATTGTTTGGGATTGCAAATCCTCCTCAGCCATAGCAAGTTCTCATTGAACCATTGTGCTGCACTCAGCCATTTGTCCCAAGTCTCAGGTTGGGGGGTTTAACGTGACCATCATATCTGCCAGCTTTGAGTCGACTCCTCTTCATAGGACATCAATTAAGATCTCATCATGGGCTTTGGTTAAGCCACTCTTGCCTACTTTCAATTGGAAAGTAGCAGTGTATGCATTGAAGTTCCCTTGTTTTAAGTGAGTAGGCAGTCTACTCTCAGTTGGTTCTAGGAAGTCAGATTGCTTCATTTTGTATAGGTCATTGCAAGCTCTTTCCTTTTCTCCGATGGGGACAAAGGTGTTGTTGAAGTCATCACAAAATAGTGCACATGTGGAGATTGGGGCTTTGGGGTACCAACTCTCTGCAAACACTCCTCCTCGTCCTTTGTTCATTTTATTCAGTGTGGTAAGAATCTGAGAGACATCATTGTCATAAATGTGATCATTCATGGTGAAGTACGCTTCCATAGAGGCAAGCCATTATGATGCATCTGAGGCCTCGCTGGAGAAATCGGCAGGGAGACTGGCTCATTGTTCAGCCTTATGAGGTTCATGTTCCTCAGTAGGGTCAGGCTGAGGGGTGGTGGGAGGCATGGAAATGTCAGGATCAGGGACAATATTAATTTGCAGTGGAGGCTCAATGGTTTGCACAGGGGTGGTAGGATCTGTGAAAATGTCCGGGTATTCTTGATCTTCTCAAGTTAGAAGTGGTGGGGCAAGTCATCCTGGAGATGCTTGGATATTTTCCAGAGTGACTGAGGTTTGTCTCCTTCTTTGTCCAAACAGTGGGTTGGGGGGAGGTTGACCAAAGACTCATCAAGTAGTGGGTGGAGGGAAAGGGGTCTGTGTTACGATTCCTTTTTCTTCCTCTTCACACGCTTCATTTTTCCTTGAACCTTCACCCGGTCACATTGTGCATCATTTGGACACCATTTCTGTTGAGTCATCGTGTCTTACACACGAGACTTCTCTTCCATTCCATGACCTTCTTCTCTTCTCATTGACTCGTTTCACCTTGCTTCTTTTTCTCATTGACTCAGCTTGATTACCCATGCTTTGTCATCCTTTTCTCATTGACTCATCATCCATGACTCCTTATCTCTGAAAGCTTATCTGCACCGCTTGGTCTGTGCACACTTCGTCCATGTATATAAACCCGAGTACTTAGGCCTGTATTCCCTAAGCTAGTCTTACTCAATCTAGCCTCATTATCTCGGAACCCCTCGATCCACCAAGCGAGCCTTGCTCCTTGGCCAGCCCCTTGAACCCTGAACCCGCCTAGTGACTCTAGTCCTAGTGCGGCTCTTACCTTGACCCGCTAAGCGACTGTTGTCCTTGCAGTTTACTTCGTACCCACTGAACCCACCGACTAGACTTTGAGTCTACGTTTGATGCTACCTGCGCCGAACGTAACAGTCTGCTGATGTTCTATCTCAGAGTGGAGATAATTGTCTTCATGAGGGATATGTTCTTTGTCACTTGATTTGGGAACGCAGTAGGCCATGTTGGGTTGGTTCTCACCCTTCTGCTAAATAGCAGGGGCAGAGGGACAAGTTAGTTCTTTTGTTACCCATATGTGCAGAACCTAACTGTCAAGCACACACTCAACAAGTGGTGCAAGACTATCAAAAGCAAAGAAATCTCACTATCCTCTTGGGGACTCATGGACAGGAAGAAACTATGTGTAGATTGCACAGAACTAACTGGGGAGAGTACAAGTACATGGCATGTATAAATACCTAGGCAGAGCTATACACAATTCAGGGTGAACATAAGATACCTAGTATGAATATGAGGAGACATGTAACCATGAATGAATGCAGCACAGAGGAGTAAGCATCCAGAGACAGGGGGAGTGTAACCATGACCAAATTAGGAAGGTGTAAGTCATATTGCACCAAAGAGAGAACGTGAGAAAGTCAAGTGGTGTGACTGCGATCAATAGTAACATGGAAACCAAAAGATGGCTCATTCAGCTACAGAAGTGAAGAGAAAGCTGGGTATGAGTGATCATCTAGCCAGGGGCTATCTAATCTCAGAATACGGTAATACTACCACTCTGAGTTTGTAACACTGACCTTCCCTTATCCTCTGGATTTGATTTCTTGCTGGTTGTGGTCAACCATGGCCTTATGAAGGGGGTAATTCTAATACCCTGCCTAAAAACTATTGATGTGGCTGGAGTAGCCCAACTCTTTTTCAACAATGTCTTCAAATGATTTGGTCTCTATGACTCAATCATCTCTGATTGTGGCCCACAGTTTGCCTCCACATTCACCCGAGAACTTGCTTGCCTCCTCCACTATGACATTCACCTCTCCATAGCCTATCATCCCTAGACTGATGGTCAAACCAAACATGTCAATCAAGAGATCAAAACATACCTCTGAATATTCTGCACCAACCAACCACACACCTGGTCTACATTCATCACCACTGTAGAATTCCAACACAACTCCTTCCCACACTCATCCACCAAAGCATCCCCCTTCTTCCTTATGCTTGGATATGAACCTCATGCCTACCTCCCTCTAGGAACTACCTTCATCACCACCCTCACAAATCGACTTTCCCACCTAGAAGAATCTAGAAAGGAAGTCTTAGCGGCCCATGAATCAGCCTGACAACTAATGACTCAACATGTCACCTGGAAGTTTTCCCCTTGGAAGGTCAGAGATAAAGTCTGGCTGGAAGTGACTAACCTCCACATTCCATACCCCTCTAGGAAGTTAGCTCCAAAACACCTTGGTCCTTTTGAGATCTCACAGGTCCTATCTCCACTCACCTACTGCCTCCATCTCCCACCTTCATGGAAAATTCATGACATGTTCCACACCACACTTCTATCACTACACTGTTCCACTGAAGCACATGGACCCTCCTTTCTCACTCCACCACCTGATGTCATTGATGGCAAAGAAGAATATGAAGTTGACAGCATTCTCGCACACAAGGGCTCCCCTAGCCACTATTGGTACCTAACCACATGGAAGGGTTACTCAGCTTCTGAAAATATGTGAGAATCTGAAAGTAATCTCTGTCATGCCCATATCATCCTTTCCAACTATAAAAAGGCCCATGCCCTATGATAGATTGATGCCCCTCACCTTCCTTCACTTGTCCATCTTCCTCTTAGCCTCCCTCCCCCTTTTTTGATACATTTACTATGTCTTCTTCCCAATCACCCACCTCCTCTCCCTCACACTCCAACACCTCTATTTCCTTGCCTTTACACTTGCGTCCTGTACAACCTACCTTTCTTTCAACTTCTTTTATTTCCACACTCTATACAGGCATCCTCACAACTCCCACCCTTGTCCATGCCATCAAAAATGATCCATTATTCCAACAGGATGAGATGTCACAGGAACTAGTATGCCTCTTCTTTGATGTTTCTTCTACTCAAAGGTTCCACTTTTGATCTGCCCCTTCAGATCTACCTGTGGACTTCAGTCTTCCCCTTCACCTCCTGATTAATTGTATTCCTGAATGAGTCATTACTCTTCTTCATCTTCATGGTTTCCATGTTTTTGTTGAACAACTTGACCCCAGTTTAGTTTACCCCACCTTTCAAAATGTCTTTCTCTCTATGCCCATGGATGCTCGTGACCAATACCACTCCCTTACTGCTGCTATGCCATGATCTCATTCCCCATTGGTCATTTCCCCTCCATCTTCTCCTCCCCCTCTTCTTGCTTACCTCTCTGATATCATTCCGTCCTCTCCTCCATTCCTGTCATGACCATCTGATGACTATTGCCTAGACCAATCCATCCTCGCCTGTAACTGAGCCAATCTCCAGGTCATCCTCCTCCCTAGTGGACAACAAGTCCTCTCTTCAGCGACCCAAACCATCAAATCCCCTTTCCCCAGCCACTCCTTCCACTTGCTGCTACCACTGTAACTTGTTGGGTCACTACCAAGATGATTGCCCTGAATATCACTGCCCTTCCTGTCATGTCCTTGCCCCTGGTCATCTCACTCACTGTTGCCTTACTACTTGCTGCTCATACTGCCTGTGCTTCATCAGTGTCAATAGGCAACAGAGCAAGTGTAGTATCAGTCTCTTACAATCCAACAGTATCAGGTTGTTGTGTACTATGGAAGGGCCCTACTATCAGCTGTTCAACTTGGTGTTAGCTTGCAGCTTAAATGAGTTGATCAATTGAGAATCCAATTCATACTGTCCAGATAATAATTACAAGAACATACATTTCAGCCAGGCTATGGCTACTTGTGCTGACAACTTAGTGAACTGCTCTTTATTTGCTCTCCTCTGTTGTCTACTTGCACAACTGGACTTGTAAGACTTGAGCCTCTAGAGAGTGAATTCTTTGTTATAGTATTAACAGGGTATCTTCTCTCTTATAGCACCCCTAATATTGTATGTACACTTGGGTGGCATTGTATATGATAGAGAGTATAAAGACCAAGTTACAGAGGAAGGAAGGATGTGGTAATTGATGGTGAGAACAGTCACATGCAATTCAAGGGATTGAAGCTGCATGTGAACCCTTGGGAATTGGTTTCAGCCATTCCTGCTGCCCCTCAATACCCCTAGCTACTTTGGAATTCCTTTGAAACAATGAATCACCAGTTCCAAGTCTCTTGTCATGTGGCTTATAGGATTCAAAGCTGCATGTTTTGTTTCACATACTCCTTCCAATCCAGGTACAATCCAGTTCCAAATACAGCATGATTGGAGCCAGGATTACAAAATCTGTGACATACTTAGAAGTTAGGTCTGGGTGCAACAAAGTCAACCATCATGCAAACCTCAATCATCCTTTATGTTTTGTTGTTGGTGTGGCAGCAGTTGGTGGTCCCTGTGTGTCAACAAGTCTTGGCAGGTTCCCATGAACCCATGGTACCCACAGGGCATAGTTTTATGAGAGAATTTATGAGCCAGGACTCTAAGGACCTTTAGTTCCATTGGTTGTGGTAAAAGGAATGTCTAGACGAACCCAACGAAGACTCGACACGTGACCTGGATGGCAGCGGAGTCGGTGTTCAGCAATGTCCTTATATTGTCTACGATACCGCGCCGAGCCATCAGTTTCCCGCCGCTTCTAACGAGAGTAATATACGGCGACAAAGGTGTCAATGATTGTCGACTTCGCGCATGGTGAACATTGCCTTTAGCACCCAGGCCTCAGGGCTGGAGGGGACAATTGCGCGAATACAGCTAGTCTGGTGACCAGACTAAAATGCAGCCGTGGTAAACGTTTTCCAAATGCAATTGCAGCACTAGTAGCGGATTAGTACATAGCGGTCGGCTTTGCCAACATCAGACAGCACAGCACGGTCTCCGTCACCTTGCTGACCACTTTAACGCCAAACTCCGCCAAAGTTCATTACAATCAGTGGGTGTATACTAGTCTCCAAAGTAGGCGCATTGCGTCCGACTTTGTTCTTGTCTTGCTCACACCCCCATGATCGTGGTCTCCCTCGGACTCGCATTGACAGCTGTTCTGTTTGTCATTGCGCGCGCACGAAAGTCACGATCCTCTGCGAAACTACCTCCAGGCCCGAGACCCATCCCTTTCCTTGGAAATGTACTCGAACTAGACACAGGCGCACCCTTCCTCACATATACAACGTGGTCAAAGACGTATGGTATGTCCCATGTTTCATGCACCTCAGACTACTGTTGAAATGTATGACGTTCAACAGGAGACATCGTGTACACCCAGGCTCTGGGGCAGGAAATCATCATATTAAACTCGGAAGACGTTGCCGTCGAGCTGCTCGAAAAGCGCTCCGACAAATACTCGGATCGCCCCGTGTATTTTACACTAGATCTGTGCGTCGTACGGTTCTCCTTTCTTGCATACGCTCAACTCTGACAAACGCGCGAACACAGGTTTGGTTGGGGCTGGACAACCAAGACCGCGCGGTACGGACCGAGGTTAAGGCTACATCGACAATTGTCCCATCAGGTCTTTCACGCCAAGGCAGCACTCACCTACCGCCCAAAACAAATCCAGAGTGCATACAAGATGTTGGGGGAGCTACTGGACAATCCGACACACTATGAGGCGCCATTCACCATGTGCGTCTCATGTCATCCTTATCGTGCTGAGCTCTGTCTCATGCGTCATCTCTTTATGCACAGGTTTTCGGCAAGTGTAGTGATGGCCGTGACCTACGGATACGACATGAGCGAGGGAGAGACGTTCGTGACATCGATGCAACGCGCTACGGATATGGTTATCCGTTTTGCGACACCTGAAATATCCGCGTTGTGTGCTGCATTTCCATTCAGTGCGTCTCTGTCGTTTGGTTCGGTCCACCCGACATTGATTGCCATGTGCATGCGACAGTCATGGCGTTGCCGGCATGGTTCCCAGGAATGGGATTCAAGCACGAAGCTACTGAATGTAGACCTCTCGTATCTGAAGCGGTGAATGCACCCTACGCATGGGTGAAACGACGCATCGTACGTCTCCAAATATCTATGGTACGTGCACATAGCTAACGAGAGCGCAAGGCGGAAGGGAATGCGACCCCATGCATGGTCACCAACGCAATCACCCGGTATGGTTTGGACGACGATGCCAAAGATCCTGAGCTCGCGCGAGCCATCAGAGAAGCCGCCGGGACGCTATATGCAGGTAACACTTTCTCTTTATTCGCTATGTATGCGTGTCTTGGGCTGACCACAACCATCCTCAGCTTCTGTCGAGACGGTCTGTTTCACCATTTTCTTGTTTGGGAATTATGCAGTGACGTATGACCTAACAGACCCGTGGGACGCTGGGCGTATTTATCTACCTGATGATGAACCATCCGGAGGTGCAACGTCGCGCACACGAAGACATCGACCGCGTTGTCGGCCGGAATCGTCTACCAGATTTTGGAGACCGGGGCTCGTTGCCATACGTGGACGCAATATTGCGGGAGACAATAAGGTGGCACCCGGTGGCATCGATCGGTGCGTTCGTCACCCCTTATTGGGGATCAACACTCTAATATGTTCTAGGACTTCCTCATGCGACATCCGAACACGATGTGTATCGAGGGTACTACATTCCGCGAGGTGAGTGGTCCGGACGAGTGGCAGCGATTCTGACTGATCATATGTCAAGGAGCGATAGTCATAGCCAATACCTGGTGAGGACAAAAACTCGCAAGCGTGGCTATGTGACGACGATTGCACCTCAGGGCGATCTCGCATAACGAGAGAAAGTATCCGAACCCAGACGTGTTCACGCCGGAGCGATTCTTGCGTGACAACGGCACTCTGAGTGAGGACGACATTCCCTGGGCGTTTGGGTTTGGCCGTCGAATCTGGTCGGTGCCACTGCTTCTGTTCGGAACACGCATGTCTCTAACATACGACGCAACACAGCCCCGGGAGACATGTTGCTGATGCATCACTATGGTCGGCGATGGTGTGCATCTTGGCACTGTTCAGGATCGAAAAGACGGAAGGGTCTGACAAGATCGAATGGAGCAGGGGTCTGACGACGTGCGTGATTGCTCTGCCAGGAGCGAGTAGTGTTTGGTTGATGCCGGTTGTTTTGCCATGATCATTGCAGACATCCACTCCCGTTCCCGTGCAAGTTCGTACCGAGGGAGGAGGGGATGGATGCCCAAAGGCTGGCATTGATGGTAGATGCTAGCCGCATCGATCTTACGGGCAGTGTATGATGTGCAAGTTGGCACCGCCAAGTGAATTGTGTTATCAGGCTCGGCTTCTTGGTAGATTGCGCGAACGAATCTGTACGTATAGTTGTGTGCATCTGCTCGTCAGGGTATCTTAACATTGAAAGCACATGGGTGGAGTATAAGGAGTATGCACATGCGAGTCGCTCGCGGGCCTGTCCCATGTGTCGCTGATGGAGGCAGTCCGGCTCTGGTTGTTCTGACTGTTCACATGCTAGGGGGTGCGACGCGCTCCGTCGGTTCGCCCCTTGGGCAGCGAAAGCCGTGGTCGTCCGAACCGTCTAACGTCAAAAGGACGTTGGAGGAATTGAATATGAGATGGATGTGGACACGCCGTGTCACACGTTCAGCTGCGCAACGTCCAGGGAGTCGTCTAGTCTCTCCAGGGCGCATATGAACCGGCCGTGTCATTACCTAGAGCGGGGTGGACACCGGGCCGCCCAGGAATGACATCGAGATCTTTTTAAAAGGACCTGCATGATGGGAGTCGGTGACAATGTCAGAGAGGTAGTGAAACCTGCCAGAATGACTCGAGCGAGGAAGAGAGCGTGTGTGCACGACGATGTGCCAGCGATCGATGTTGGTAGCAAAAAAAGAAGACCAACATACTGCATGCCAGTAGATGTGCCGGCATCACCACCGCGAATAGGATTCTTGTCGTGTCGTCCCGGAGGCGACTTGATGTGACTTGCCAGGGTAAACGAGCAGTTCGACGATAGGCCTGTACGGTTGGGAACAATCTGAGTGTCAAACAGCCTCCGAAAGGACTGAAAGCTGCTTGGCGCCGGAGAAAAACATATATAGACCGGTCCGAATGTTTCGGAAGCGCCGATCTATTGTCACTCCGACACGCCTGTTAGTGTCCTCCGATCCCTCCTTTCTGCATGAACCATACCACTGTTTTCGGGGTGCTGAGGGGGTTGCGCGGTTATGGGGTGGATCAGCGAGAGGAACAAAGTAGCGAGCTCTGTTTGCAAACATGTGTAGATGGGTATGCCACCGTACAACTGAAAGAAGACGTATTCGAGTCATCAGTGGACACGCCAGACAACACTTGGACAAAGGATGCACAGTACAAGGTGATCTCGGCGGAGTAACGACTCAAATCTCTTGATCGTGCGCGTGGTCACCAAACGCAAACCCGAAAATCTCTTCCAGGCAGCCTAGTCTGGGATTGCCCAACTGATCCACCGACGCCATCGCTTTTCTGATCTCTTCCGATCCTACGGTATCCTTGGTTTGCTCAACGTTTTCCCATACATGACGGCACGAGCAAAGCAGCTCGAGCGCCTCTAGCGACGGTCGATGAACAACCTCTTCTAGCCGATAATACAGATACTGCGCAAACAGATACACGTCTATGGGTACCTCCTTGACGAGTGCATCCCAAGATGGAGCAGGGACAAGCTTGAGGATCCTGTCACGGCCCCGGTCGAGAAGGCAGTGAATTTCAACCGGCAGTCGCGCGGGATCAACAGGATTCTCCTACATTCGTTTCAAAAAAAAAAACGCGCATGAGCGTGGCATCTCTGGGGAGAACGCACCACGATCGAACGAAACTCACGCGGGGACAAACACGGTTCAGAACGTCCGCAAGTGCCTCGAGCTCGGCAATCATTCCATCGTTTTTCTTGTTGAGGTCTTCCTCTACTTCCCGTAACTTTGCGATGTCCGTTTTGAGCCTGCTGATCTCGGCCCTAGTTGCAGAGATCATCTCTTGTTCCAGTCGAAGTTGTTCCTCCCGCTCGACCTGCATCCTTTTGATCGTGCGCCGGAGCTCCTTGCGAGAAGAACGCGCGGAGTTGCAGGTGCATCTCTTTCTCTCGCTTTTCTGTCTGCGAAGATGGACCATGACGGATGTGGAACGAGAAAGAACGGTGCAAGAGAACCTGCGCCGCGGCTGCGCGACATGTACGCGGTCCAACCTTCCGCTTAGCAAGATAACACAGCCGCACGCCCACGCTGTGGTCCCCTATCCATGTATCCGAACACAGCCGCTCTGATCATTAACGTTAAGTACTGGCTAAACTACAGATAGTTGTTACAATACTCGTTGCTGGGAGTGACGGCGACGGGGCAGGCTACTAGAGGCGGGGGAGAGCCTACAGAGGCATACGAGGGAGGGCGAGTGAGATGGCAAGGGTCAAACGGTGCTCGCGCACACAAACGCAAGCACGGGCATGCTACACGCCAAGTTGGAGGACGACACGTAACTAGAACGCCGTCACCAGACTAGGCACGCGAGACTATGGACGCCACGATGTCGAGCCAGATGGCTGACAGAGATGTTGCTTGTCAGGCGACTCGGACCGCGTGATTGAGGTGAGATGACCGTCCCAAACGGGTCAAAGGAGCAGCCACGGACGAGCCCTTAAGCCTTTTGGTTGGACATGATGGAACAGAAAAAAGTTAGCAGGACGGGAATCACAAAGGTCTCACCGTGGGCACGAACGAATAAGATTCGACCTGCAGAGAGAAGCAGAGTCAGCTGACAAATAGGATTCGTCAAACGGAAGCAACGACATCCGCAAATCAACCGCAACTACCAGGTCATGCCGAGGCTACTGCCACTAGGCCAGTTGGAGGACTGGATTGAGTTGGGCGTGGGCACAGGTGAATCGGACCGCTGGGGCGACACAGACGACGTCCACGGCAATCCTAAGCGCCCACAGAATGTCGTGAAAGGGCGTGAAGTCGGTATGAACACGACACATCAAGGTACAGAGCTGGGGAGTTGATCGAGCGACATAATTGAATCGGAGGTAGTACAGTGGGCCCCGAAGCGCAGAAAAGACGGAGACGGCGACGGGTCAAGTGGGACATGGTTGGTGCAACGAGCGGCGCATGCTACGAGTTGAAACAGCTCGAAGGGAGATCGCTAGCCAAGGATAGGTCAGCACACGCGTCATCAATGCAGGACAACAATCGAACCGGGACCGCCCAAACAGTCTGCCGAGCACCCAGGATGCCCTACGGGCCGCGGAAACAACTCGCATAACGACGAAACAATCGCGTAGCCTGAGACAAGCTGCAGGGCACTACCCGTCGAGCGCGGTCCAGGATGCTATTGCAATGGAGATGGTGGACACCATCCCACCGACATCCTAGACCGCCTACAGACCACGGGCCAAATCCCCCACGGCGTCGAGGTCGATCGAAGTCAATCGCCAGAGCCTAGGCCAGTGGTCATATGTAGGTCCGTGTCGATTAGGACCAAACAGGTACAAGCTACCCTCGGCCGAACGTTCGGGCTCATATAATCAACGGCTTATCCTACTTCGCCATTCAGTAGCTTAGTACTGTATATAAGACGGCCTATGCTATGTATAGCGGAGACCAGATTCTTCGCTATGTTGTGTTTTTTTTTTTGAGAGGCACTATGGCACAGGGCAACCGACAGTCAGAGACAATCCCATGGTCCATAATTGCGGACTCAATGGCTCACATCTTACAGACACCTGGAACGGATCAGGGCCACGAACGATACGAGTTCAGGCTGCGATATCAACGCTCGCAACAGCTTTCGAGGATTAGGTGAGGACTTCGTGATCCGGATATTGACACTCTCCTCTGCGAGGCAGCATTTAGTGAGCCTGAGGGAAACCTCGTTGATGATGATGAGGGAAGACTCCCCGCCTGGAACTCTCCCACTCTCAGAACCGATAGCGATATATTCGATAGGGGGTCGATCTGTCCCTCACGCCGCTCGTCAGATGTGTTTTCAGGTCTCTACTGTCGTATACCACCGCGGGCCACTCTCTGGTTCGATGACCGGGTCGCCTCTCTTCTGGTTACCACGCAGGCCATTTGTCCGCACGCACAGGCGCTGTCCTTCGCCCGGACCTGTGGTCTGCGGTCCCCCGCCCTTTTTGGACTTTCTCTGCCTAGTGGCTCATCGATCATCATCCTTGATCCCCTCTGAACTCGCAGTCTCGCGTACTACTCAACGTCATATGATGCTAGTCGACTACCTACCACATACTACGATTGTTACCTCAAGATATTGAGGAGCCGCAATGCAACAGCTGAAGCTAAGTTGAGTTGGCGTGCCAATGGCTGGTCAAAGGTACCGACAAATTGAGCACCCTGCCAAATTATTTCTAGTCGTCCCACACGTCTTCTGACTCGCATTCTGAGACAACACTCGCATAGGTTCCAGAGGCAACATTCTTGATGTGTTGCTCCATCAACGACGTCGATATCTCACTACCGACTCGAGGAAGAAAAGCGAACAGGTGACCTAGAGGTCACCTCTTGGAGAACCGGATACTGCCAGCGGTGGAAGAACGGGTCAACAGGCATCGAATACTGTAGCTGGGACTTACAGGGACCTGGACCCAGCACGGCGCAAAGTGTTAAAGCCCAGCAACATGAGATCCGTACTTACGAGTGTGTGAATGGAAGCTTGGAATTTGTCGAGTGCTGCTTGGCACCTTTGTGTGGGAAATCGAAACTGCTCATTGCGTCGGCGTAGCAGCTTGTAAAATTCAGTAGGGGCCAAGTTGCTACTTGCTGGACTTTTTTGTGCGGTCGAAGTTGACCTGCTTAAACCCAGACTCGTTCGCGCAGTTATCTGAAAAAAAAAAAATCCACAATGAAAAAAGAAAAAAAGAAAAAGAAAAGGTGGAGCTGCCGTTATACTCGGAGGCAGTACAGGCCGCGCTGACCCCGCTACTGGCTTCGTACGAAACAGATTCATATGCGCTCACTACCCAGAACGTTTGTGAGAAGCCTGAGGACCCGGTATCGCATACCACACTTTCCAGAAGCGGATAATCTCCCGAATTGGAGTTGCTGAGTGATGGGATGAATCGTCAGAGAGATCTGGGGTGTTACTCTCATCAAGCAGGGGCGATCTCCCCCCACCATCAAGCCCCGATTCATTTCAGAGTCGCACGTTGATGACTTCGATGTTATCTGGACTCTGTAGCTAGGAGTAGATTCTTGACCCACCAGCAGCAGTGCTAAGACGAAGTGATCTATTCTCGCAGACAGTTCTATCGGACAAATATACCGGAGCTAGTTTCATTCCCATGTCCGATTATCGTGGGTCTTGCAGTGAGTGATCTAGATCATCTTTGCCTTGCCGACAGCGGGGTCGTATACAAACTTGCTTCGACTCTAAATAAGAGTAAACAATGTTCTTTACAAAGATATTGGTTTCTTCGGGTTTTGTGACCTGGCCTGAATTGGTGCGAACTACAACTAGGGTTCGCTCAGAAAGAAAATCTGCTTGAAAACATATCCTCCGTCAGCAAGGTCACGGGAGGCAAAGCCGACCCCTAGTATCCGAGTCTGGGCACTCCTTACAAATCATTAGTCCCCAAGTCATTCTCCGAAACGGAGGGATCCGAGATCAAGTCATGTGACTCCAGTGGGGCGAGTTGGGAAGGTTCTCCAACCACGAACTCGCTGTCAAACCGCCACTTGCAGCGCAAGTTTGTTTGCTAGTACGTGCAGGTATTTGACGGGTTAGCACAACACTCCGGATGGGCTTGGTTGCGACCTTCTGAATGTCTCGACAGGGCGTGGCATGAGTAGTAATAGGTCCGGGCGGGGACCTCAAAGCTCGATGCGCCGTGATGCGATTGTGAGTCTGACCGTTTTCGTCGAGGCTGGTGGTCTAGCAGCTTGAGGAGATATGCGGTGAACCACATCAGCAACATTTGATGCCCGTTCACCCGTCCAGTTGCAGTGCTATTCGGTTCCCCGCGAGATGAGAACAGAAAGGTGAACTCTAGCGTGTCGTTCGAATCCGGAAAGCAACGGCGACCATTCCATCAAATGAAGAGCTGTAGTCGCCGTGTCATTTCCGCCAGGATTCCAGGCCAGAAGATGCCAAATATTTACGATTAGATCAATACAATTCCGCCATCGTGACATCTGGGCCCTTGTCGACGGGTGGTGTCGAGCATGCTGGGGTTCCTCCGCGGTCATTCAAGGATCCGAATAGGATGAAGGGGGGTCTTTGAAAACGTATAAATACGGGACTCACCTGGCTAGATTGGATCAGCGTACCGAGTACCTCCCCAGCGATCGAAGTGCTATATCTCTCCACTCACAATGTCCGGACCCCTGTCTAAAATCATCAACCAAGCGTACCCGAATCAACCCGCCGATCTCCTTGATGCTGTCCCAAATGGGCCTGTCGCAGGCTACCAGCTGAACTACAACTCCAACAATCAGAGCGTACGTACCAATGGCTTCCATTTGCCCCCGAGAACGCAATGGTTATTCGTCGGTCTGGTAGTGGGCGATCGTCTCGGTTGGTGGCGATTACATCACCATCCAGAACGGTACTACCTACACATATGCGAACCCTTCCGCTGAACAAGCGGTATGTCTAGTTGGGAGAGGAAGCACATAACCACAAGGCTGATCTTCTGGCAGGGTGCCGAAGTCATTGGTAACCCTAACCCGTACCGTTGGCAACAGATCTCTGTCCCCGGCGGCGCGTACCAGTGGGTTTCTCGTCCGTTTCCTTGCTTGACGTCCGTTCACACCTCATCAAGGATCGCAACCACTGATGGAGCATTCATCTGGCGCCTTCCCAATGCTAACAACCGCACTCCGGTAATACACATTTTGGGCGCACGAGATAACCCTCATGATCCATTCGATTGATAGATCATCCTCGCGTCGGCCGCCGATGCCCAGGGAGAGGACGCGCAGTGGGCCTATGTGCCCACTCCTCGTGTCGGGTGAACGTAGGACTTTCTACCACCGCGTGCCATCCAGCCAAAGTTGAAGTCAAGTTCTTGAACCTTGTCTCCAGAATGTGATCCGAGAAAGAAAAGTAAACCCCAAAAAATCGTGTATGTAGGATGTCGTAGCAGAACTGTTCGAGTCTTGAGAAGTCTGACGAATCGAATCGAGCGTGTTGTTCAAGGCGAGACTCTGGACGGATTGTTTGACGAGCAGAACGATCCGACAAACAAATGCGGAACTACACAGAACTACAGAGCACCGGGTCGCTGCCCATTTCACCCGCAGCTCGTTCCACGACACCTCTCGCAACCAGCGCTCGGTTCACCAATCTAATATTCGTGTCACGGTGCACCCTCGCTACATTTCGGGATGAAGAATGGCTCTCGTTCTTAAAAAGTCCTGCACTCCGTTTCCATCCATTTCGACGCAAGGACCTTGATCTGCAAGGTGCATCGAGTGAGTATTATGCAATGCTCAAGTTCACATTCGTGTTCTACCGGTTGATAAGTTGCAGAGAAGTGTTGCCAAGTGTCATCGTGGAAGAAAAACATCGGACGAAGGCAGCTACAGTTGGTCATCAGACGCGAACTTGAAGATTTCTTCCAGGCAGCCTAGCCTGGGATCGCCCAGTGGGTCCACCAGGGTCATCGCTTGTCATATCTCTTCCGATCCTACGGTATCCTCGGTCCACTCACCGTATTCCTATACATGAGCAAGGCAACTCGAGCGCCTCCAGCGAAGGTCGATGAATAACCTCTTCTAGTTGATACACTAGATACTGCGCAAGCAGATACGCGTCTATGAGCATGTCATTGACGAGTGTGTCCCAGGATGCCAGTGGAGCAGGGACAAGCGTGAGCGTCTCGTCACAGTCCCGGTCGAAAAGGCAGTGGATTTCAACCGGAAGTTGTGCGAGACCAGTAGGATCCTCCTACATTCGTTCCAGAAAAAGACGCGTTAGCACAACATGCCTGTGGGGAACGCACACGATCGAGCGAGACGCACGCGGGGACAAACGCGATTCAGAACGTCCACAAGAGCCCCGAGCTCGGCAATTATTCCATCGTTTTTCTTCCTCCACTTCTCGTAACTTTGCAATGTCAGCTTTAAGCCTGGTGATCTCGGCCCTGATTACGGAGATTGCTTCTTATTCCAATCGAGACAGGGCGGGCAAGATGAGTGAGGTAGGGGCAGGGAAGGGGGTAAGGGCGAGCAGACACGTCGCCTAGTCTGCATGCGAGATGGTGCTCTGGCACAGAAATGCGAGCACGGGAGTCATCGGTCGTGAGGACCGAAGCGAGATAAGCGAAAGGGGGAGGCGGGGTAAGTCTCAGGATTCGCGTATCACCGGTACCGACGGATATGAATGCGGGTATGTGGGGTCGTAACCCACATGGTTTTGGTGTTTGAGTGTTCAAATTAAAAAAAAAAACTGGTGATGGTGGATGGGGTTGTATCGGAGGATAGATTATTGTACGTGCCATAGCGCTCGGCATAAGTACGAGGGTGCAAAAGACAGGTGTTGATGGTAGGAACTGCAGACGACAGACGCGGGCGTGCTGGGTGGATGCACCTGTCTGCACACGAGACGCCGGCGCTGGCATGTTTGGACGGGAATAGGCGTGCTGGAGCCGCGAGCGAGCACGATGGCACATGACTAGAGCGCCATGACCTGATTGGGTGAAGCGCACGAGACTATGCACGCCACGACGTCGAACCAGATGGCTGGGAGTAGATAGCGCTTGTCGGGCGACCGCATACGTTGTGTGCTGAACATCGCAAACGAGTCAAGGGAACAGCAATCAGGGTACGAAGGCACTTGGGAGCGAGACTTTGCAGCTGGACATGATGGAGGGATGGTGCATTACATAATCAGCAAGTGGCGTTCCCTTCGTCCACGACTCGACAATGGTTGGACCGCGTTCCATCGGCCGCAGTGTGTTCCAGTCAGCACTCCAAGGTATGTGTTTCGCAGCCCCCAAGTACAAAGGATAATCCGGCGTTTCTTGCAGCGGGATGACAGTCGGATCGGGCAGCCATCTAAAAGGGAACCGTCAATGACCCGACCACCTTCCCTCCTCACTCCAGGACCCGCGGCTCATATCACTGGGCGTTCGAGCGCCTCTTGTCTGCCGCGTTGCTCCCCATGACTGCCGCAGCATTCGCGACGTCCGGCACGGCTTATCCCGCCCTCGACGGTCTCTTGGGCATCTCGCTCGTGATGCAGTCACATTGGGGTTGCCCATTACTGCGAGCTGTCCTCGGGTAGTGTACTTCACTTACCCATTGTGGTCAGTTCGATGCTATACTCGTCGACTACCTCCATAAACGCAAGTTCCCCATCCTCGGCCCCTTGGTAACCTGGACACTCAGGGCCACAACCATCGGCGTTTTGGTCGGTGTGTACCAATTCAACACGAACGACGTTGGTGGGTTTTCGTTCACCGTTTCGATGCCGTGTGAGTCTTGGGGAGTTAAATCCCATACGCTAGGTTTGAGTGAGTTGATCGCCAAGACCTGGACCGTAGCTATACTTGGGCAACGTGTAACTCAAAGGTCCTAGCAACACAGCATTGATACTACTAAACGGCACTTTTACCCGAATGAGGGTGTTTTCATCTTCTACTCTCGGAGGCCCCCGAAGAGCCCGCTTAGCTCAGTGGCAGAGCGCGTCACTTGTAAAACGAATATGATGAGGTCGGTTGTTCAATCCAGCCAGTGGGCACTCTTTTTACCTCCGGTTGGTGGGTGGTCATTGGACAATACAAGGGGATGGTATGTACACCTCGTATTATGGGAGTTGGATCATCGTCCGCGATTGATCGATGGCAAGGCATTCACCCGCCGCCAAAGTCCCGGTACCTGTATCCACCTTTCTCAGCGCATAGAGCCGTCTGACGATGTTCTCTCACCGCTCACTCACGCACGCCTGGTTTCCGCGCTCACAGGTCCAGTCCCGGGCTCGTCTGCATATGCGCCGGATTGCATTCTACATTAGAGCTCCCTGCTTTATCTGCCTGCGCATCGATCTCGGATACGACGGACGGAAGATCCGCATGACGCCTAGCTGTTCAGACTACCGTTGCAGTAGCGTGGTTTCTTCGCACGGCTACCAGAAAAATGGAGGTCTTGCTCCGATGTTCGGATAGCTCGTAAGCACTTGCCGTGATCTATTGCCCCTTGACCTGAATGCTAAAATACGTCATCTCAGTGACTTGTGATCGTTGTTATTGTCATTTTGGGACCCACCGGGCCATGTTCAACGTTTTCCTTTCTTAGTGCTAGGGCAATATTTGTGGCCACTCCTGAAAACTTCTCAACCGAGCCTCGACCGGATGTCCTTGGCACCGACATTACCTTTGCCGTACATAAGAAGGTAAAGTTTGCTGATTGTCTGTCATTCTAGTGACCATGAAATCTAGTTCTGTTGAGCATCTGAAGGGGAAGGCGATAGTGGTGCATGTTCCCGACCTGTCTTGCATTCGGAGCCATACCAACAAAAAAACCCAGCTTGCGGGAAGGATTTTCTAGCTCGTGGCTAGGGGCAACACTTGAGGTGACATCCAGCCCATGGTACGCAGTGGACGGTTTTAACTCTGAGGCATAGGGGTCCAGAACGCCGCTGGGGTGCCAAAAATTGACAGGCATGACAGTCGGCGGCTGTCACAGCGATACATGAATATGTCACCTACACAAACATCCCCCCTTCACGATGAGATAATCATCACGACCCGACGCACGTTCGTACGCTGCACGAACAATCCGCGGGTGCGACAGACCGACGTGTCGAGGTGCTACCAGGCCCACGACCGAACGTCACTCAAGTCCTTGGAAAATCCCAACGGGGCGATTTATGCCATTCGGTGTGTGACGCGTGCTGCCCTCTCTCGAGGTAGATTCGCACTCTAGGTTTCCGAAAAGGGGTCTCCCTGATCCTCATGATGCTGCGAGCGTCGGGCTCCCCGTCTCACGTCGTACTGCTCCCGCTCTCGGGACGCAGTTCCGGTCAGGTTGAGTTTATATTCGATGGGCTGAATTAGTTGGCGGATACGTGGTTCCCTTCTGGATGCGGCTCTAGAGAGGTGTGGGCATTCTGCTGGAACCTCGTCAAAGACAGTCTCATCGCGCATTATCGTACGTGCCTTCGCATTGGTTTCTGGGCAGAATGATAATTATTACACAGGATAGGTAGATACGCGATGTCCACGAGTGACGATGCCCCTGGTTCTGGCCCTCCTGCTGATCTGGTTCCTATCGCCGTCATCCGGCCCGTACTGCAATCACTCCTCCTTGCACACACATTCTTGATTCTCCTCTTCCCGCTCATCTTTGCACTATTCTTTTATTCCACTCCTCTCACTCGCCGTCGACCAATCTTTGCCCTCAATGTCCTCACGCTCTTCTTAGCTCTCTCACTTGGGATTATCCTGGACACCGCGGGAGTAAGTTATCCGCTTGGTTCGACCCAGTCACACTTGCCAGCTTACCGTCTTCTCAGATTTATAGCATTCTCTTACCCCGGGTGGCGTTGCCGCCCACAGTGCGTCTGGTTGGTGTGGATACTTGTGTTTAAACATTTTCATGACACTCGTGTAGGTGTTTATCGTCAGCGGCGCCATAGGCATCTTTCAGTCCATGCTCGTCGACGTCATCTTGCTCACACGCCTCGTCGCCGTATACCCACCGGCTCAGGTCGGTATGCGACGGTTTGTATGCGTCACGTTCCTGCCGGTTGTCCTCAAAGTTGTGCGCGTCACCAACGTCATCATCTTTCTCATCTTCATTATCAACACCTTGAACGACTCGACGAGTGGCATGAACCCGTTTGCGGCGTACTATGGCTCACCGAACCTAAAAATTGAGTGGGTGGCCCAGATCGTGGACAATGCGTGAGTGTACCTCTTTGGGCTGTCGATGGTACGGACGTTCAGACTGAGTGTGGCCTTTAGTTACGCATCCATCCTGTTTCTTCGATCCATTCACGGCAGGGCGGCGTCCGGGGAACACTTGAGCGACAGCCAAGTCACCGCGCCAAGTAAGACATCACCGTTCGACATCACATCGTCGACCCTCACGTGTTTAAAGCCAAGTTGGCGCAACGCTTGCGCGCCCTGTTTCGCATCGCGATCTCCAACTTTGTGATCCCGACCGTGTTCTCCGTCGTGCTGCTCGCCGTCAGCTTTCACGACGTCACGGGGGACTATGTCGGTAATATTGTCTACGTGAACAGCATGGTCTCCGCGTACGGCGTCGTGTTTGCCACGGTATGGGTAGGCATGGATGGTCAACGGCGGAATTTTGAGGCACGAAAGCAGCCGTCGGACCTGGAGATGCGCACCGTAAAGCGGTTCACGAACGCCAGGCTTGGAGTGGGCCCGCGACCCCCGGGGATGCATCCCACGTCCTCGTCGTCCTTTTCACTCGGGACCACGAACGCCATCGTGGTAGCCTCTCAGGGCAACCGGCTAGAGTTGGACGCGTGTCCACGAGGTAAGCCCCCCTTTTTTCGTTTTCTCGGGATATGTTTCTTATCTTGTCGTTGCCAGGGGACGGACGTTCGGATCTATCAAGCCTCGACCTGGAGACTGGCCGTGAGATGGCGTCGATCGGGTGTTGATTTGGTTTGGTAGTGGGTGTTCGGTTGCTCCAAAACCATCTTTCTGGTATGCGCACGTTCGGTTGTCCCCGCGGCGAACTTGGCAACGCGTCCGCTGAGGATACGGATCTGGGATGCACTGAGCGCCATGCCGATCGTTGCCCCCAGGGCAGTGATTGCAGTTTTGATTACGTAAGTCGACATGTTGTTTGTCGGATTCGCCCGGACCAAGCCTTTTCTGAACCGGACAGAGGTTCGCTTTGACGCTCCGAGGTCCACTTTGCGTTCTTTCCCCCGTAAGGTGTTCGTCCTGTTTGCTTGTTCGCTCGTGGCCACAACCTACACGCATCTCTTTAGCAAGCGATACCGGCCATCCGACTTGTTCCGGCTCCGACTTCACAAGATTCCCCTTTATACTCGAGAGCTGCCCACTCTGTGTGTGTCGACATTGGGAACGAAGCGCCCGGCGTCTTGAAAGTAACTGTCAAAGATGTGTCTGGGACAGACAAGGTGGAGGGTTGGCGGCACTTTGTCCTTGCGCCTCGGTGTCCCTCTGGCTAGGCCATGGCCAAAAGTCAAGGTAGGAGTGGCGCGGATTCGGGCTACGTGCGCCCGTACGGTTGAACAGCGTACCGCAGGTGAGCTCCACATCCATCGAACACCTGCGCATATCTATAGGATGCGACGGCTCTGTGCGCCTTCGCGTAGATGCACTCAACGATAAAGGTATATGAGGTCAATACCGCACTGCGATGGGAATGAGTGTTCAAATCCCCCGAACCTACCACCCGGAGAAATGTGGCTGAGGACGTCAGCGCGCGATTCAGGGAAATACGTCGTTGTGGTGCACAATAGCATGCATGCATGATGATGTTCGGGATCAACGTCTGAACAGGGTTGGCCCGTGTTCGCGCTGTCTTCCAAAGTCGTGCAGGAGCTCGTCGAGTCATGCTGACGGCCATTTCAAATATTCACAACTTTTCTTCGGCATACGTGACGCGTGTGACGTCGCCCCGTATGCGGCTACAGAAAAGGGTTAGGGGTAGTTGGTGTCTCAGCGGAGTTGAAAATTTGAGGTATGACACCACCACAAAACTACCTAATTAGGAATAATGGTCACGCGCGTAGGCTAAATTTGGCATGCAAATGGTCACAAGGTCTCTAAATGCCATTCCCCGGCTGTGCCATGTGTCACGGACCTGTCATGATCCATCAGCACTTCAGCTCTTTCTTCCTGTGGAGGTTGAAACTGATCTCGTGTCCTCTTCAGCTCGTCTCAGAGGAAATCTGATCCGACAACGTTTCATTGTCATTTAATGATCTTGGATGCTGTTCGACCCGGAATCCCAGGAAGAAATTCCAGGAATCCAGAAATCATGGGAGTCTCGATTACGAACAACACCACAAAGCCTAACAACCAAAGCTTATTTCATTTATGTAAGTCGTGCAGTGAACTTCGTTCGACACGAAATCGCCGCCACACTTCTCGTCATGACCATATTGGTGCCCTTCGTTGAAGCCCGTGGCGCATAAATACAGAAACGATGGACCCTTTCACGATTCGGCTCCGCCATGAAATTTTCGAGCACGAACGGTGGACTTGTTCTCGCTGCCCTCGCAGGATCTGTGTTTGCAGGCGCGACGTACAAGCTCAGCGACAGCATCGTCGGCGAAGGTTTTTACGATGCCTTCTCCTTTGAAGCCATTCCAGACCCCACCCACGGTCGCGTGTAAGGTGATGCCGCGTCCTTGTCGTGCATGATTGCTGAGTGCACTGTCTAGCAACTACGTCGACGAGGCCACCGCTCGGAGCGAGAAACTCACGTACGTGGCAGGCAAGTCGTTCGTGCTACGTGCGGACGACACGACCGTCCTCTCGTCGTCCGGGCCTGGTCGCAACTCGGTTCGGATCCGTTCCAACGCTCAATACACCACGCACGTCGCAGTGTACGCATGAACGACTCTTGTTATAGCGTTGACCGGATCGAGTGACTCGCGCTGGTCGCAGGTTTGACATGGCCCATATGCCCCAGGGATGCGGGTGAGTGCCGTTTCCAACGATAGCGTGTTTGAACTTTGGATTTCGTGTTCTGATGGGCGCCTCTCAAAAAGGACATGGCCTGTGAGTTCTGGTGTGTCTCGGTCCCGTGCTACGGGCGCACACGAAGCGTTGTCGAGCTGACTTTGGGGATCTAGGCCGTTTGGGAGACAAGCGAGGCCAACTGGCCAAACGGCGTATGCTCTCATGTTCGAGGCAGCCCATGGCACTGACCGCATTTGCAGGGTGAGATTGACATTGTCGAGGGTGTGAACAACGAGTCGCCCAATTTGTCGTCGCTTCACACGAGTGCCGGTGAATATATTTCCCGTCCAGCATTCGTTGCTAGTGACGTAATAATTGACATTAATCGTGTCTTAGGTTGCTCAATCCCTTCCACCGGGGTCGACCAGCTAGGGTAAGGAACGCACTAGTGTGGGAGGTTTCTTTGACGAAGCCCTCCCATAGTACGACTGTCTCCACGGACTGTGATGCGAACGGTGAGTACCGCCAAGATCCCGTGCTTTGAAGGGTGGCTTAGCATAGGATTAGCCAACGGAAATTCGGGCTGCGGTGTGAGGTTTACTCAGAACTATGCTAGCTTTGGGCCGGGGTTCAACAATAATGGTGGCGGATGGTGAGTGTCCTTGTATTGCAAGGCATTGAATTATCACCGAATGGTCCCCCAGGTATGCCATAGAACGCACGAACGACTACATCAGCATCTGGTTCTGGCAACGTTGGGATGCATCGGTACCTATCGACGTGATGGCAGGTGCGCCTATCATTGATACCAGCAACTGGGCAAGTCGTGGCTCGTTCTGCTTCTTGTTTTCATGTTCTTCTAAAGTCGATGATCGCAGGGAACACCCGCTGCGCACTTCCCCAACACCCACTGTAACCTGGCCAGCCACTTTGACGCCAACAACATCATTATCAATCTGACCTTCTGTGAGTCGTTCTTGTACGTCTTGACGTGCTGAAGTGGGCTCAAACGTGTGGAGGTGGCGACTGGGCCGGTTCTGTTTACCACAGCTCTGGGTGCCCCTCGACCTGCGTTGGTGCGTGTCTCTCTCCCTTCGGACCCGAGGACCCTCATAGCTCACCACCTTTCTTTTCCAGACTATGTGAACAGTAAGTTGCTAGGGCCGTACTCTGCCGTGGCGCTCCTCCAACGCTATTTTCAGAAAACCCGTCGGCGTTTTCGGACGCTTACTTTAAGTTCAATTCCATCCACGTGTACGAATGATACCCTACCCGACCAACGCTGAGCGTACCGTGTTTTGAGAAGAAAAAAAAAATCGTTCGATTTTAAAAAGGTCGCGGCTTTTGGACTGACTTATAGATCTATACCTCCCCCCTCCCCCTTTCCTTCCTTGCGGACGATCGAACATTCTTGACTTTGTCGCTCTTTTTGATCTGTACGAACCAAATGGTTGGGACGTTTATCCGCTGTCATTACTTCCCCTGGCGACCGGCATTGAGTATACAGCTCGAGCGACGTGCGTCGTTCAAACACGTTCTTTTTTTGTTCGACGCTAGCCGGGCTATTGTGAACAGCGATGCGACGCACGGAGAACACATGAAGTGCTCGATCGATTGTGAAACAGATCTGGGGCCACGTCGGCCGTGCAGAAGACCTGCCCTTGAAACAAGGGTCACGGTGATGTCACATGACATGACTACGGTATTACTAGAAATGGAAATTTTGCCCGTCGACGTTGTTGGGAACCGGTCGGCCCGCGACAACCGACGCACTCCGGAGTGATGTTCATTCATTGTGCGTCGCTCATCCATCACGGTCAGTTGACGCATGCGCGATTTCGTGCGCGCACGTCTCGCAAGGAGATCGGACCCACCACAAAACCAAAAAGATGCAGGCCAAATAAGCCCGCGACATGCTCATGGGGAGGATAGAAGCGGAGAAGGAGCTGCTCGAGAGGAGGGGTGAAGTGATCGCCGACCTCGACAAGCTGATAGTGTGCATGTCCGCCTCCGAGTGTCGTTTCAGTCGTCCTTTTCGCAAGCAACCCTGACCCACGTGTCTTTAGGAATGAATATGGGATGTTCTCGTTTGCTGCCTTCTTGACAGGGTCCGTCACAAGATTCTCAAGCACTTCTTGGGATGTACTTGTGGGTATGGCGCCCACGAAGAGGACAGCGAACGAATCAGGCGTACCATCCATGAAAGAGATGAGACAGACAATGGTATTAGTTGTCCCGCTGGTGCATCCCTGAATGCTGAGGCTGTTTAAGGGAGCTGTTCGAGCTTCGAGTTTCGTGTTTCGCGTTTGAAGTAGTATGACTTCCGCTGTGGGAAGGCATGAATTGTCGACAACAATCGATTCGTGTGCCGTATTTCATGTTTGTGTTGCGCGCACGTTGACGTTCTCCGAGTTCGATGTACCGAGTGCCGCCCCAAAAAGCGCGCAAAGATCGTGATGACGAAGGAGTGGGGAGCCATGTACGCCCGTATAGGCATCAAACGTACCCCGCTGCTTTGTTGCTCTCGTCTACCAACTCCTTAACCGCCCGCGCAAAGACCGGACGACGCTTATGGGCGTATCAGAGCGGCAGCGGATCGACACCTCTGAGACGTTTGGGCCGCTCAGCACATGTCTCCCACCAACGTCCGTCACTACGTGCGACTTGAGCAAGCTCCGGACCCTTTGGAGGTCGACATTGAGCGCCTCTGCCGGTACGGGCCTTTTTCCTCCTGACTTATTCGCTATCGAATCACTTCGAAGGGTATAGGTTCGTCCTCCGAGTCCCTGACCGTGGTCGTAGGCGTGACAGGAAATAAAGCACTAATCGGTTGCGCACTGTGCCATCAACAAGTCGCCCTCGTCGCTATAGTCGAGATCCGCGAACCACCCGGCTCCGGTGTTGGTAGCGATCAACGCACGCGCGTACGATGGGATAAGAGGGAGGAGGGGTCACATTTACCTGCAAGGAACGGTACGCGCAAAGTTGATGTCCTGAGAGGTCTGTCCGTGCATACCGTGTGGCTTGACCTGGAGTATCGAACATTGAGCCATGGGAGTCGCATTGGGAGGAAAAGCGATGGACATCAAGACGCCAGCTCATCCTGGGGGTGAGTCTGACAGAACTCAGAGGGGCGCCCCACTGTAGGACAACAGAGCGGGCTGACTGACTGGTTCAATCGCCAAAACCCTTGCAGATCCAGGAGGACGTGGCGAGGTCGTATCCATATTTGGCTGTGTTTTCTTACTAAGCACCATGATGTGCTCGTAGCACAGGGGCTTCTTGTCGTTCTTTTCCATTTTCACTCATCATAGTAGGTCAGCGTAGACGCTGGGAGGGAAAGAGAGGAAAGAGATGTACTTGTCGTTATGCACATTCATCGAGCAGAAGGCTTTTGTGCAGGAGAAGAAGGGTAGATGCCATAGACAATGAGCAACAGCAGCAGAAAATTCTCTCAGCAGATAGTAACGTTCTCCGAGTCCGATATACCAAATTCTTGCCCTTGAGTGCGCGTATACATAATATCATCCGTTCACGATCGAAGGTCGGTCAATGTGCACGACGAGTAAAGAGCTGCCAAGGAAAAGGTATGGGAGTCTCGGGACGTGTGAGAGGCGCAATGAACACCCCACGAACAACTGGGCATGGCTCATGCAGGCAGAGATCGGGCAACACTCACAAGCGTGCCGGAGCGACAGCAGATCAACACCTTCAGGGCGTTTTGACCCATCTGCACGCGTCCATCGTATTCCGACGGTCGTCACCACTCGGGATCCTGGCAGCCATCCGACCTTTCGAGGGCCGCCCGACATCCAATTTGCCCCCCACACGTTCCTTTTCCTGATCATGCTTCCTAGTCGCGATCGCTAGCGCCACATGACTAACGAACGTTCTCACTCGGTCACATCGCAATCGGCAACGTTCCCTCCAGGGCGTCGCGATAGTCGAAGTCTCCGAACAAATCCACCCTCGTTTCAGCAGCGACGGTGGTCAGCAGCGGGGTCTGGACCGGTGGCCTGGACAAGGATCGACTCACCATATTTTACCCATGCCCACCTTGCCGCCCGTGTGAGGGTGTGCCTCATCAACGGAGTGTTTGGTTAGAGTGTTGGACGCCTTGTCGCGGTCCCAGTGTCACTTTTGGGTCGATTCATGCCAGTGGGGTGCCGATGCGACGTAACAAGCAACGCAAGAAACCTGAAATGTATGTCTCATGATGGCGATGTGTAAGTACGAACAGAGCGGCTGAGTGCAGTAGGAGAGACGTGAGAACACGGGGATGCGGACCCGGGGGCTGTCACGTGGCGGACCCAGCAGAGCACAGTAATGGTACTACTACAAGAGAACAGCTTGAGGGCGCTCCACTTCCATCAAGTTCGGAATCAGAGACGTGAATTTAATGAAATCCCGTTTCCCGGTACAGGGTTCACACAGTCTCGACGCCATGCAGGGGCTGGACGCATGCATGTACTAACATAAGACCACGGCCCTACAAAGGTAGCATCGTGATGATAACCGCTGGAGGAGTGCGGAGCTATGTGCGCTCGTATAGACCAAACGTACCCCGCTGTTTTTTTGCTCTCGTTCACCAACTCCTTAACCACCCACGCAATTTTGACCGCACCTTGTGAAAAGGGCTCGCACGGCGAGGGCTCAGAGACCGGACGATATCAGAGTGACAGCTGATGGACACATCCGAGGCGTCTGGACCGATCGGTACATGTTTCTCGCCAACGTTCGTCACTGCGTGCGATTCGGGCAAGTTCCAGACCTTTTGGAGGCTGATATTGAGTCCCCTGCCGGTACGGGAGTCTTCCCCCCTGACTTGTCCGTCGTCGGACCACTTCGAGGAGTGTAGGCTCGTGCTTCCTGATCGTGATCGTCAGCATCACACGACCAATGAGCAGGGGAACAAGCATGTTTCCGCAGACCGATTGCTCACTTGGCGATCAATCAGTTGCTCTTGTTGCTATAGTTGAGATCCGCGAACTATTCGACTCCGGTATTGGTAACGATCAACGCACGCGCATACGACGGGATGGGAGGGAGGAGGATCACGTTTGCATGCGAGGAACGGTGCGCTGAGCCCCTGCAGCCTGCCGGCGCGCAGTGCCTGCAAGCCCGATGAAGGCAATGCCCTTGTTTTGCTGGCACTACCCCCCTGAAACTCCAGCACACTGACGACGGTACGCGCAAAGTTAATGTCCGGGTGGGTCTGTCCATCATGGCACGTCGGCACCATGAAGCTTCACCTGAAGCATCGAATGTTGAGCCATGGAAGTCGAAGAGGAAAATTAACGGACATGATGAAACGGGAGGCCATGGCGCTTCAGGAGGCCGTCAAGGGCACCCTAAACGAACGAGACGCTAGCTCGTCTGAGCGGAAAGACAGACAAAGCGTCAAGCTGGCCGGGCGGGCCGACTGACTGGTTTGATCGCCATTTCACACCAAAAACCTTGCAGATCCGGGAGGGCGCGATGAGGCCATTGGGCATAAGTTTAGTAGGCATTCCCAAGTCGCCAAATCAACGTTTCAACGGCCGTTTTCAACTCAGTTTGTGCGCACCAGTGTTTTCTTGACGGTGCATGGACGCATCATATCATGTCCGCCTCTGTACTCCTTCTACACAAACCACCATGATTGTGATCCTGCTCGGACTCGCAGCTGTTCTGTTCGTCATCGCGCGCGCACGAAAGTCGCGGTCTCCTGTGAGGCTACCTCTCCCACCTGGCCCGAGACCCATCCCTTTTGTGGGGAACGTGCTCGAACTAGACACAGGCGCACCCTTCCTCACGTATACAGCATGGTCAAAGACGTATGGTATGTCCCGTGTTTTATGTATGTCACACGACAGTATCAGCGTACGACTGTGCATTTCAACAGGAGACATCGTGTACACCCAGGCTCTGGGGCAGGAAATCATCATATTGAACTCAGAAGATGTCGTCGTCGAACTGTTCGAGAAACGCTCCGACAAATACTCTGATCGTCCTGTTTACGCTATAGTAGACCTGTACGCTGTGCAGCTCCCCGTTCTTGCATACAATCTGCGCTGACTGGCAAACTCACGAACACAGGTTTGGTTGGCAGTGGACGACCACGGCTGCGCGGTATGGACCGAGGTTGAAGTTGCATCGACGATTGTCGCATGAGGTCTTTCACGCCAAGGCAGCGCTGACTTACCGCCCGAAACAAATCCAGAGTGCGTACAAGATGCTGGCCGAACTACTGGACAATCCGGCACACTATGAGGCACACATCACAACGTGGGCGTCGCATTCTCTTTACCCCATCGCGGGGGGGGGGGTTCTCTAATGCATCGTCCCTTCGTGCGCAGGTTCTCGGCGAGCGTAGTCATGGCTGTGACGTACGGGTACGACACAAGCGACGGAGAGACGTTCGTGACGTCGATGCAACGTTCTGCGAATATTGTCCTTCGTTTTGCCACGCCTGAAATATCTGCGTTATGCACTGCATTTCCGCTTGGTGCGTATCTGTTGTTCGGTTTGATGCGTCCGATGTTGATGAGTATATATATATTACAGTCATGGCGTTGCCGGCATGGTTTCCGGGAATGGGGTTCAAGTACAAGGCTGCGGAATGTAAACGTCTCGTGTCCGAGGCGGTGAATGCACCATACGCATGGGTGAAACAGCGAATTGTATGCCCCCAGCTATCGATGGTACGCGCGCACTGCTAACGGGAACGCAAGGCGGAAGGGAATGCGACGCCATCCATGGTTGCTGACGCGATCACACGATATTCTCTGGATGATGATGCTAAAGACCCTGAGCTCGTGCAAGCCATCAAAGATGCCGCCGGGACGCTATATTCAGGTAATACCTCTTTTTCGCTCGGCGCGCGTCGCGTCCTCTGGGGCTGACCACGGTCAACATCCTCAGCCTCTGTCGAGACGGTCTGTGTCATGGTTTTCTCGTTTGGGGATCGTGAAGTAATCTGTGGCTTAACAGACCCACGGGACGCTAGTCGTGTTTATCTACCTGATGATGAATCATCCCGAGGTGCAACGTCGTGCACAAGATGATATCGACCGTGTTGTCGGCAGGAACCGCCTACCAGACTTTGGGGACCGGGGCTCGCTGCCATACGTGGACGCAATATTGCGGGAGACAATGAGGTGGCATCCAGTGGCACCAATTGGTTCGCTCATCACCCCTTTTCGGGACCTGAGCACATTTGATCTATCGTAGGACTTCCTCATGCGACATCCGAACACGATGTGTATCAAGGATACTACATTCCGCGAGGTGAGTAGCCCGGACGAGTGGGAGTGATCCTTTTTGACTGATCCATGTGGCAAGGTGTGGCAATCATAGCCAATCTCTGGTAAGGACGACGAACTCGCAAGAATGAGCACGTGACGAGGGTTGTACAATAGGGCGATCTCACATAACGAGAGAAAATATCCGAACCCGGACGCGTTCATGCCGGACCGGTTTTTGCAGGACGATGGTACGCTGAACGAGGACGACGTTCCCTGGATGTTTGGGTTTGGCCGTCGAATTTGGTAGGAGCCACCGCCTCGGTCAAAGCGTGCATGTCTCTGACATAGTACGCTCCATAGTCCCGGGAGACACGTCGGTGACGCATCGCTGTGGTCTGCGATGGTGTGCATCCTGGCGCTGTTCACGATTGAAAAGACGGAAGGATCCGACAAGGTGGAGTGGACCAAGGGTTTGACAATGTGCGCGAGCGCTGTTCGGCTTAGAGCGAGTAGTGTTTAACTGACCCTGGTTTTATTACCATCATTGCAGATACCCGCTCCCGTTCCCGTGCAAATTCGTGCCGAGGGACGAGGCAATGAATGCTCGAAAGCTGGCATCGATGGTCGATGCCAGCTGTGTTGAGTCATGATACACGTTCTGAAACATTTTCTTTCGTTCGCGATCTCATTGATAGTACATCATCTG
The DNA here is from genome assembly GCA_038089895.1 of Boletellus ananas. Classification (NCBI taxonomy): domain Eukaryota; kingdom Fungi; phylum Basidiomycota; class Agaricomycetes; order Boletales; family Boletaceae; genus Boletellus; species Boletellus ananas. The sequence continues at coordinate 31,210 of JBBPLS010000100.1, read as the reverse complement.
CGCTTGTCTATACCCTGTCATCGGCGGAGTGACCGAGTCTCGTTCCGAGTTCATTGTCCTATGATCTTCGGCTTCTTGGCAGACAGTTTATACGGGTGCGTATGTGTAGTCACGAGTGGTGTTGCTGGTGTATCGTATGCTAGTTGTTTCTGGGGGGTTTTGCCGTTGGACACAAGCGAATGTGGTCATCTGACTGTTTGATACCTGCGGTCGGGTGAGCACTCCATCAGCGAGTGTCACGTGCTGAACGGAGAGTTTACGTTGTCTAGGGTACAGGGGGCAGAGAATCCTACTGGTGAGGCCTGTGAGTGTTCCGGATCACCCAGACGGCTCAAAGGCCAGCTCCAGTCGTCGAACGGTCAGCAGCAGCTGCGGTACATGGCGTCGATTTGCCCCCCCGGCAACGAAAGCCATGGTTCGTCCGAACCGACAAACCGTTTATGCACATTGGAATGATTGTATAGGTGGACGCACCGACACCGTTTGGCTGTACGCCGAGGCTCGTCTATGCTCTGCGGGGTTTCTCACATATCGGTCTTGTCATTCCCTAGGGCTGGGTGGGCATCAAGCCACTCAGGAGTGACGTCAAGCTTTTTTTGGAACCTGAATTTTGTTGCGGATCATTGTAAAGACGTGCCAGAATACATTGAGCGGGGGAGAGAGCGTGTGTGCGCAGTAGTGTGTCGGCGATCAACATGAAAAATAAAATCAGCATACTGCATGGATCTGCGGAGATGACTACTGCGAGCAGAACTTTTGTTGCGGGAGCGACCTCAAGACCCGATTGCCTTGACCACAGGCGTGGGAATGGTGTTGCTGCTCGTGCAGGGGTTGTCATGTATCACTCTTTCTCATTCCACATCCATCATGGTCCATCTTCACAGGCAGAGGAAAGAGAGAAAGAGATGCACATGCAGCTCTGCAAGTTCTTCTCACAAGGGACTCCAATGCAGAATGAGAAGGATACAGGCTGAGTGTGAGGAACAACTTTGACTTGAACAAGAAATGATCTCTACAACCAAGGCTGAGATGAGCAGGGTTCAAGAAGCCATCGAGAGGATGCGAGAAGAGAAGGAAGAGCTTCAGAAGAAAAGTAATGACATGACTGTGCTGAGCTCAGGGAGGTTCTGAATTATGTTCATCCTCACATGAGTTTCATTTGATTGTGATGTGTTCTCCTCAGATGCTGTGATGCTGACCTGTGTCTTTTTTGGAATGAATATAGGTGAATCCTGATGATCCCACACAGCTTCTGGTTAAAGTCCACTGTCTTCTTGACTGAGGCTGTGAGGAGATCCTGAAGCACGTGTACACTAGTGCTCTGTCTTGGGATGGGCTCATCAATGATGTGCCTATAGATGCATATCTGCTTGCACAGTGTCTATATTATCAGCTAGAGACTGTGGTTGCTCAACCACTGCTGGTGGTGCTCATGTTGCTTTGCTCATGTTGTTATGTATGGGAGAATGGTGAGTCATCCACTTTGTAAGATAGGGCTCATTCACTCTGACAAAGCTTACATACAGTTTCAGTATCAAAGCATGATGAGTGTTGTGCAAATTCTAAGGCTATTCTCTTGGGACAACAGCAGACAATTGAAAACATGAGAATGATGGACTGAAGTGCTCTCAAGATTTCTTGAGTTGTAGAATAATTTAAAATGCATGTACTAGATGCCCTTAGTATTTATGAACTCAGCAAGTCAAATAAATTGAAAATGAAGTTTAGTTGTCTGCTGGGATGCATGTGGCAGTGTAGCTGGTACATAGAACATATGCTCTGGCCATCAAAGAGAGCATGTGCTAGTGTCCACAACTTAGGACCTTATGCAAAGAAAAGGTCCATTAGTAGTAACATTATGGATAATGAGGAGAATGTGAGCATACTTGTACCTTCAACTTCAAGTGGCCCACCAACCCTTTTACTAGGATTCTGAACAAGATAGTAATTCTGCCTACAAGTCCAAAAATGGCAGACCTTCATTTTCATTCTCTACAAAGTCACCCTGGGCCCTTCAAAATCACACCAGTGGGCCCAGCACTACTCTGTCTTACACCTGTAGATATGAATATACAGTCACTTGAAACCCACAATCCCAAATCATGCCACACAAGGCTTGTCAACAGATCCAAGAGGTTTCTTGATGCTTACAGGCAAGGTTTGAATGGCAAACAAGCCGCTTGGGCCAACAAGAAATACCATGGTCACCATGTCCTTCCGGACAGTATTCTAAAGGACCTGGATGGCAACCAGGTGGCTGTTACGCGAACGCGCAGAATCTAACTGTCGAGCGCACACTCAACAAGTGGTGCGAGACTTATCAGAAGGAAAGGGGGTCTCACTATCCTCACGAGGACTCGTGGACAGGTAGAAACTACGCGTGTATTGCGCAGAACTAACTGGAGAAACTACGAGTACAGGGCGCGTATAAATACCTAGGCATAGCTGTACACGCTTCAGGGTAGACGTGAGATACCTAGTGTGAATGGGGAAGGGACACGCAACCGCGGACGAATGCGATCGGAGGAGTAAGCGTCCGTGAGATAGGGGAAGTGTAAGTGTGGCCGAATATGGAAGGTGTAAGTCGCGCCGCGCCCGAAGAGGAATGTGAGAAAGTACAGTGGCGCAACTGCGATCAGTGGTAACATGGAAACCGAAGGAAACCTATCCGGCTGCGGAGTGGAATAGAAAGCCGGGTATAGGCAAGTTATCAAGCCAGAGGCTGTCTAACTCAGTGATCAAAGAATTAGTCAAAGTAATAGGGAGATCAACCAGAGAAAGATTAGGAAAATCCGCGTGCTCATCTATGGTTGTAACAGTGGCCTAATCTTATTGTATATTCTTATTGCATATACTACATTGCTTATATTAGATCTAGTACCTTCCTTTACCACTACTTATAAGTACTCCTGTCGACACTGCAGTTACCAGTATATTGCCTTTTTTGGCAATGTTATGGGGTGAGGGTTGTCCTGTGATGTTACTACACTGTGTCACATTGTCTCATAACACATCACACTTGGTTGAAAGTGAATGAGCTCTATCTTATCATGCAGCTTCATAGAAGTATTGTCTGCCATGTCAACAATAATTTTTTCCTTTTAGTTGTACAGTGGGATACCAATCTACCATACACGCATCAAAAAAGAAAATACTCAAAGCATGTGTCAAGGTTCGACCCGGCTGGCATCTACCATCGACGCTAACTTTCGAGAATCCATCCCTTCATCCCTCAGCACGAACTCACACGGGAACGGGAGCGGATGTCTGCAATGATCATCACAAAACAACCGGCATCAACCAAACACTACTCGCTTTATGCAGAGAGATCACGCACGTCGTCAGACCCTTGCTCCACTCGACCGTGTCAGACCCTTCTGTCTTTTCGATCCTGAACAGTGCCAGGATACATACCATCGCCGACCATAGCGATGCATCACCGACGTGTCTCCCAGGGCTGTGTTGCGTCGTACCATGTTAGACATGCATGCTCCGAACGGAGGTAATGGCACTGACCAGATTCGACGGCCAAACCCAAACGCCCAGGGAATGTGGTCCTCGTTCAGTGTACCATCGTCCTGTAAAAACCTGTCTGGCATGAACGTGTCCGGGTTTGGATACTTTCTCTCGTTATGCGAGATCGCCCTGTCGTACAACTGTCATCATCTATCCTGGCGAGTTCGTTGTTCTCACCAGAGATTGGCTATGACTACCGCTCCTTGCCATATAGGTCAATCAGAATCACTGCCACTCGTCCGGACCACTCACCTCGCGGAATGTAGTACCCTCGATACACATCGTGTTCGGATGTCGCATGAGGAAGTCCTACGCTAGATCAGTACGCTGATCCCCGAAAAGGGGCGATGAACACACCGATCGGCGACACTGGATGCCACCTTACTGTCTCCCGCAATATTGCGTCCACGTATGGCAACGAGCCTCGGTCCCCAAAGTCTGGTAGACGATTCCGGCCAACAACGCGGTCGATGTCTTCGTGTGCACGACGTTGCACCTCCGGATGGTTCATCATCAGGTAGATAAATACGCCGAGCGCCCCATGGGTCTGTTAGGTCATACATCACTCCACAATCCTTAAACAAGAAAACCGCGCAACAGACCGTCTCGACAGAGGCTGAGGATGTTGATTGTGGTTAGCTCTAGTGGACGAGACGCACACATGGCGAATAAAAACCATGCATTACCTGCATATAACGTCCCGGCGGCCTCTTTGATGGCTCGCACGAGCTCAGGGTCTTTGTCGTCGTCGTCCAAACCATACTGGGTGATCGCGTTTGTAACCATGGATGGCACCGCAGTCCCTTCCGCCTCGGATTCTCGTTGGCTATGTACAGGTACGATAGATTTTTGGAGACGTACAATGCGTCGTTTCACCCATTCGTATGGTGCATTCACTGCCTCAGACGCCAGGCGTCTGCATTCCGCAGCCTCGTACTTGAACCCCATTCCTGGGAACCATGCTGGCAATGCCATGACTGCAGCACACACATCCCAATCAACGTTGGAGGCACCAGATCGAATAGCAGAGACGCACTGAATGGAAATGCGGCGCACAACGCGGATATTTCAGGCGTGGCAAAACGAAAAACAATATTCGCAGAACGTTGCATCGACGTTACGAACGTCTCTCCATCGCCCATGTCGTACCCATATGTCACGGCCATGACTACGCTCGCCGAGAACCTACGCGCGAAGGGATGATGCATCAGAGAACTCCCCCGCGGCGGAGTAAATAAAATGCGCCCACGTTGTGATGTGTGCCTCATAGTGCGTCGGATTGTCCAGTAGTTCGGCCAGCATCTTGTACGCGCTCTGGATTTGCTTCGGGCGGTAAGTCAGTGCTGCCTTGGCGTGAAAAACCTGATGCAACAATCGTCGGTGCAACCTGAACGCCGGCCCATATTGCGCAACCGCGGTTGTCCATTGCCAATCGAACCTGCGTTCGTGTGTTTGTCAGTGGGAACTGTGTGCGAGGATCGGGAGCTGGACAGCGTACAGATCTAGTATAGAATACACAGGGCGATCCGAGTATTTGTCGGAGCGCTTTTCCAGCAGGTCGGCGATAACGTCTTCGGAGTTCAATATGATGATTTCCTGCCCCAGGGCCCGGGTGTAGACGATATCCCCTATTGAAATGGAAGGTCGTACGCTGACACCATAGTGACATACATGAAATACGGGACATACCATACGTCTTTGACCACTTCGTATATGTGAGGAAGGGTGCGCCTGTGTCTAGTTCGAGCACGTTTCCCACGAAAGGGATGGGTCTCGGGCCAGGTGGGAGACGCAGTCTTGAGGGATAGCGTGACTTCCGTGCATATGCAACAACGAACAGAATGGATGCGAGTCCGAGCAGGACCACGATGATGGCCATCCGAGTTGAACAAGGATAGAGCCAAATATGGTGGCACTATCTACTACAGGAAAAATATACTGGCCCGGCGCTTGGAGCCCCCCGGGCTTTGATCGGCGGGCCAGTATACTTATTCCCACAGTAGACGGTGTAACCTCGCCTGAGATATCCGCGCTATGCACCACATTCCCGCTCAGTGCGCCTCTGTTGTTCGACTTGATGGGTCCGATGTTGATGAGTACATATACGCTGCGGTCATGACATTGCCGGCATGGTTCCCGGGAATGGGGTTTCAAGTACGAGGCTGCGGAGTGTAAACGTCTGGTGTCTGAGGCAGTGAATGCACCATACACATGGGTAAAGCGACTCCCGACGTGTCGTACGTTTTCAAATATCCACGGTACGCGCGCGTTGCTAACAGGAACACAAGGCGGAGGGGAATGCGACACCATCCATGATTGTTGACGCGATCACTGGTGCCATACCAGCGATGTGCACGACCAAGGGAAAACATTCCCGCTCGATCGTCAGTCGTGTGACGCTGACCATCGCGACTGACCCATTCTGCTCGAAGCGGTTCAACAGCGGGTCTGTCGCCCTTGAGGAAGGCGAGCAGGGGGCTGCACTGCAGCACTGGTAGGGGTAACTTGAATGTCAAGCAGCTTCCGAAAGGCCCGACGGCTGCTTGGGTCGCGGCGACCGTCGGAGACCTCTCGGAGGCGTCAATCTCTATTGTCGCACAAACGCCCGCAAATCTCGCCAGATTTCTCTGCGTGAGCCACTCCAGATGTGCGCTACTGTTCTTCGGGTGCTGTAGAAATTGCGCACACGGTCCGGGGCGCGCCACCGAGGGTTGGTCAACGAGAGGAACAAGTACGTTTGATGTGAAGTAGACTGGTGCTCCACCGTGAAACTGAAAAAAAGCACTGTCGTTGACACCCCAGACAACACTTGGACGAAATATGGACGATACAAAGTGGCTGGGTCAGACCTCCTGCCAGTCGTGCATGTGGTCACTAAATACAAACCCGAAGATCTCTCCCAGGCAGCCTGGTCTGGGGTTGTCCAACAGGTCCACCAAGCTCACCGCTTGTCTTATCTCTTCCGGCCCAATGGTATCCCTGACTTGCTCACCGTTCTCCCATACATGACGACACGAGCAAAGCAACTCGAGCGCCGCCAGCGATGGTCGAGCAACCACAGCCTCTAGCTGATAATATAGACACTGTGCAAGCAGATACGCTTCTATAGGCATATCATTGACGAGCCCATCCCAAGACGGAGCACTAGTGTGCACATGCTTCAGGACCTGCCCCCGTCGAGAAGGCAGTGGACTTCAACCTGAGGCTGTGCGGGATCAACGGGATTCACCTATATTCGTTCCAAAAAAAGACGCAGGTCAGCATCACAGCATCTGAGGAGAACACATCACGACCAAATGAAACTCACGCGAGGATGAACACGGTTCAGAACCTCTCCAAGGTCCTGAGCTCAGCAATCATCTCATTGCTTTTCTTCCGAAGCTCTTCCTTCTCTTCTCGCATCCTCTCGATGTCTTCTTGAACCCTGCTCATCTCGGCCTTGGTTGTAGAGATCATTTCTTGTTCAAGTCAAAGTTGTTCCTCACGCTCGGCCTGTATCCTTCTCATCCTGCATTGGAGTTCCTTGCGAAAAGAACGTGCAGAGCTGCAGGCGCATCTCTTTCTCTCTTTCCTCTGCCTGTGAAAATGGACCATGATGGATGTGGAATGAGAAAGAGTGGTGCAAGAGAACCCCTGCGCATGCAGGAGCAACAGCACCATTCCCACGCCTGTGATCAAGCCAAGTCACTGAGGTCGCTCCCACAACAAAAGTTCTGCTCACGGTAGTCATCTCCGCAGATCCATACAGTATGCTGATTTTATTTTTCATGTTGATCGCTGATACACTACTGCGCACACACGCTCTCTTTCCCGCTCGATGTATTCCGGCACGTATGATCCGCAATAAAATTCGGGTTCCAAAAAAAGCTTGACGTCACTCCTGAGTGGCTTGATGCCCACCCAGCCCTAGGGAATGACAAGACCGATATGTGAGAAACCCGGCAGAGCATAGACGAGTCTCGGCGTACAGCCAAATGGTGTCGGTTCGTCCACCTATACAATCGTTCCAATGTCGTGCATAAACGGTTTGTCGGTTCGGACGAACCATCGCTTTCGTTGCCGGGGGGCGAACTGACGCAATGTACCGCAGCCGCTGTTGACCGTTCAACGACCGGAGCTGGCATTTGAGTTGTCTGGGCGATCCGGAACACTCACAGGCCTCACCAGTAGGATTCTCTGCCCCCTGTACCCTAGACAACGTAAACTCTCCGTTCAGCACGTGACACTCGCTGATGGAGTGCTCACCCGACCGCAGGTATCAAACAATCGGATGTACACTTTCGCCTGCGTTCAACGGCAAATCCCCCAGGAGCAGCTAGCATACGATACTTCCTATGAGGATGTGAACAAAAAGAAAAGGTTTAAAGCATATATCAAGGCTGGATACGGCTGGCATCAACCATCGACGCCAACTTCCGAGCGTCCATTTCCACATCCCTCGGCGCAAACTTGCACGGGAACGGGAGTGGATGTCTGCAATGATCATCACAAAACAACCTGCGTCAACTGAACACTGCTCGCTCTAGGCAGAGCGGTCACGCACGTCGTCAGACCCTTGCTCCACTCGACCGTGTCAGACCCTTCTGTCTTTTCGATCCTGAACAGTGCCAGGATGCACACCATCGCCGACCATAGCGATGCATCAGCAACGTGTCTCCCAGGGCTGTGTTGCGTCGTATGTCAGAGACATGTGTGTTCCGACCAGAAGCAGTGGCACCGACCAGATTCGACGGCCAAACCCAAACGCCCAGGGAATGTCGTCCTCGTTCAGCGTACCATCGTTCAGTAAAAACCTCTCTGGCATGAACACGTCTGGGTTCGGATACTTTCTCTCGTTATGCGAGATCGCCCTGTTGCACGACCGTCGTCACATATCCACGCTTGCGAGTTTTTGTCCTCACCAGATATTGGCTATGACTATCGCTCCTTGACATAAGATTAGTCAGAATCACTGCCACTCGTCTGGACTACTCACCTCGCGGAATATAGTACCCTCGATACACATCGTGTTCGGATGTCGCATGAGGAAGTCCTACGATAGGTCAATGTGTTCAGATCCCCAAAAAGGGGCGATGAACGCACCGATTGAGGCTACTGGGTGCCACCTCACCGTCTCCCGCAATATTGCGTCCACGTATGGCAACGAGCCTCGGTCCCCAAAGTCTGGTAGACGATTTCGGCCGACGACGCGGTCGATGTCTTCGTGTGCACGACGTTGCACCTCCGGATGGTTCATCATCAGGTAGATAAATACGCCGAGAGTTCCATGGGTCTGCTTGGCCACACATCACTCCATAATCCTCAAACAAGAAAACCATGAGACAGACCGTCTCGACAGAGGCTGAGGATGTTGATTGTGGTCAGCTCCAGAGAACGAGACGCACACAGGGCGAATAAAATGGAAGTGTTACCTGCATATAACGTCCCGGCGGCCTCTTTAATGGCTCGCACGAGCTCAGGGTCTTTGTCGTCGTCATCCAAACCATACCGGGTGATCGCGTTGGTAACCATGGATGGCGCTGCAGTGCCTTCCGCCTCGAATTTCCGTTAGCTATGTACACGTGCCACAGACACGTGGAGACGTACGATGCGTCGTTTCACCCATTCGTATGGTGCATTCACTGCCTCAGACACCAGGCGCCTGCATTCCGCAGCCTCGTACTTGAACCCCATTCCCGGAAACCATGCTGGCAATGCCATGACTGCAGTATACACATGCCAATCAACATTGGAGGCACCAAATCGAACGGCAGAGACGCACTGAATGGAAATGCAGCATATAGTGCGGATATCTCAGGTGTCACAAAACGGATAACAATATCCGTGGCACGTTGCATCAACGTCACGAACGTCTCTCCATCGCCCATGTCGTACCCATACGTCACGGCCATGACTACGCTTGCCGAAAACCTGTGCATAAAGAGATGACGCATGAAACAGAGCTCAGCACGATAAGGATGACATGAGACGCACATGATGACGGGCGCCTCATAGTGTGTCGGATTGTCCAGTAGCTCCCCCAACATCTTGTATGCGCTCCGGATTTGTTTTGGGCGGTAGGTGAGTGCTGCCTTGGCGTGAAAGACTTCGTGCGACAATCGTCGATGCAACTTTAACCTCGGTCCATACCGCGCACTCTTGGTTGTCCAGTCCCAACCAAACCTATATGTTCGTGCGTTTGTCAGACCCGGGTGTATGCAAGAACGGGGAACTGTATGACGTACAGATTCAATATAGAATGCACGGGGCGATCCGAGTATTTGTCGGAGCGCTTTTCGAGCAGTTCGACGACGACGTCTTCCGAGTTTAATATGATGATGTCTTGCCCCAGAGCCTGAGTGTACACGATGTCTCCTGTTGAAACAGACATTCGCATGCTGATTCCGGGTGTGCACGAAACACGGGACGTACCATACGTCTTTGACCATGTGGTGTACGTGAGGTAGGGTGCGTCCATGTCTAGCTCGAGCACATTTCCCAGGAGGGGGATGGACATGGGACCAGGTGGAAGCGGTGGTCTCGAGGGGGAGCGTGACTTTCGTGCACGTGCGATGACGAACAGAACGGATGCAAACCCGAGGAGGACCACGATTATGGCCATCCGAGTTGAACAAGGACAGGTTCGAACATGATGGCATCGTCTGGTCTACTGCGGGAATAAGCCTGCTTGCTCGCCAATCAGAACCCGGTTAGCGGCCCACGTAACTCCGTCACGCTTCGTAGTGACCGATTGAGACGAAGGCACCGCGTTCCACCGTTAACCGAGGCGCCCACCTCACGAAAAGTCGGTGGACGCACCTGTGATTTCTCTTACCGCGAATAAATAAATAACTTGATGAATCGCGAGTGGTATGATCATCATTGGAGTGGGGGCACTGGTGCAGGCATCTTATGTGACACGTGGCAATTTAATGAGACACGTGAGAGAACATGTGTGGCGTGCTAGGCGGAAGCTACGGGCTTCCGCTCCTTCCAATTCCGCACTCGTCATGGCCCATCTGCGCAAATGGCGAATAGAGAGAAAGCGATGCACCGGCAGCTCCACACGGTCTTCACGCAAAAAGCTCCAGGCTCCAGCGCAGGATCATAAGGGTACATAAACGGCAACGACAAGAAATGCTCTCAGCAGTCTGGTCGAGGTCAACGAGCACAATGCTATGATGGAAAGGGTACGTGAAGAGATGAAAGAGATTAGCAAGAAACAGGCTGAAATGGCTGCCGAGATCGAGGCTGCGACGGACACATGGAATTACGCTTGTCCTCTCGTGAGTTTTGTTCAATCACAATTCGTCCTCGTCAGATAAATCATGTTGACGTGTCATTTCGAAACGGACATAGGACGATCCCATTGATCTCACAGAACTCCCAGCTGGAATCCACTTCATTCTTGATCGAGGCCATGACGAGATCCTCAAGCATGTCCCACTTTGTGTTGTACATAGTACGTCTGGGTGTGGTCTGTCACATCAACTTTTGCAGAGGGGTGGGGCCTGTGGGGGATCGAACCACACTTGCAAGCATGTCGGAATGATAGCAGATCGACGCCACCAAGACGGTTTCACCAATCTGTATATGTTTTCCTCCGACGGTCGTCCCCGCATGGGATCTGAAAAGTTTTCAGACCTTCTGGTCCATTTTTAGATGTCTCCTGATAAATTTGGCCTGTAGAATAAACAGCCCGGTCTCTGGTGCAATTCTCAGTATCGTGTGTTCAAGCTCCCAGCTTGCGGGCCGTTACGGCCATGTCGGATACCTGTCACCGTATGGCTAGCCCCGGATTGCACACTAAGCGTTATCAAATTTACGATAACGACCATGTTCCTCGTCACCGCATTTTTTCCCATATCTGGCGGATCGTCAACGTTTTAACGTCGGTACCCGGGTAATGTCGTCTTCCCCGTCAACGCTGTTCTACTAGCATACGGTTTAATCCTTTCATAGACCCCCACAGCCTCATCCCCGCGCGCTCACGAGCACGGGCTGCCCGCAGATGCGCTGTCGGCTACCAAGGCCGTGCTGGTGCTGGTGTGCAACACCCTCGCCATGTCTCGCGCCACCCCCTGCCTCACTCGCTCACTCCCCCCCGCTGTCGCTTAGCGCGCTCGGGAGAACTGGGTGTCGGCAGGCGGTGCAGTCTGTTAGCACGCCCGTGTTCGCGCCCAACTCACCGCATCCGGAAATGGTAATATCTCCATTGACATGTTTCTATATATACCTTCCTCGAGTGCCTCCCTACATCTCATGTCAGAGATGTGTAGATACATGGTGTAGTGTATTAATCGAGCACCTCGTTTGGAGTCTGAAGCATTCTTTGTGGACAAAGTATACCAGGCACATGGTATACATAGATTCGAGCACATAATGGACACATGATCTGCAATTTAGAATTGGAGTCAAAGCACTGTGGAAGCCACAGTGAGAGGTTTTTGATATGTTTTACAAGTCTCCTAAGTTTCCGGATGTTCTCCCACGCTTTCATATGTTTAAATCGCTCACAACATCATTCCTTGCAGGTTGTACTGGGCGTGTGGGGAGGGACTGGACCGCGATAGAAGGCGGCGGCGGGAGCGGCGGCGATGACGACAACGATAGGGAAGGAGGGAAGGGCGTAGGAAGCGATAGCGACGGCGGGCGGTGGCATTGTGAGCAGCATCGGGGCCATAAATGGAAGTGCCCGACCAGTCCCGAACGCTGTGCTAGGCATAGCCGAGTCATAGGTATACAGTGATCCGCGGCTCTTTGGGCAACCCCGTCCATCAAGGGGTTCAGCAATACGTTGACGGAGCGAATGTAATAGAAGAAACTTAATTCTGTCTACCGTGACTATTGTGTACATAGTAGAAGACTGTACATCTATTCGAGGAATTGAAGGGAATGGATGCTTAGTAAAGTAATAGGGAAAGCGGTTCTCAGATCTAGGAGAGCATCAACATCCACCGAAGATGTTGGTCGCGATGAAGGGAACTCCATCTTCAGACACTTGACGGGACGCGGATCGTCCAGCGAGTCGCTGGAACACTGGGCCTCTCTTTCCGGTCTCTTGTCTGGTGGGGGGTGTCTAAGAGCTGTCTGTGAGTGGACTCGGACAGGGTGAAATTTAACTAATTGGTCTGAACTTCAACTCCATTCGCACACCATGGAGGTACGTCCGGACGACGCTCGTCGTCACATGTCGTGCCTTCAAGGTCCTTCGACATGCCAGTATCGTCGGATCGTCCCACAGTGTACTGCGTGTACGTGTGCTATCTGTTGGTATACACCCTTGGTCGTCAGTGATCCCGGCGTCGTCTAGCGCATACGGACAGGCAACACTTACTGCGTACTTCATAATTGCAACCGACTCCGCTTGCCGCCTTCTTGACATCTGAGACCTGCACCCAACGCAGGTGTCCCAGGGCTGACCCATGCCCAGACCGGACTCTCTCCCGCCGCTCTGGGATTTGGGCAGTGCGATGTGATGCGCACGGCAATGATGATCTGGGGCCGAGGAAAGGCGAGGTGAGGGCGAGATGAGGGGCAAGTGCGTTGGGTGGCAGGCCGCACAAGGGCAAGGACGGGAGAGACGAGGCCGAGGCGGGTGGTTAGCGACAACACGACGATGACCCCAGCACAACGCGCGCACCGACATCATCGTCACGAGACGCGCGCGACGTCCGTTGTCGAGGGGAGGCGAGACCAGAAGGAGGCGGGTGGCAAGCAACAATGTGACGACAACGGCAAACGTGCATGATTACGTCGGCATCGTCGTTGCAAGATGCGCGTGAGGGCGATGAGGCGGTTGCCTGAAATGCGGGCGAGGATAAAGTGAAGAGTGAGTGGCGACGACGCGACCCCAAGATGTACGCGTTGTTGTCAGGTAAAGACGGAGGCAAAGGCAACGATGAGGGCAGTGAAGACGACGCGAGGGAAGAGGCGAAGGAAGGGCGAGGCAGTGAGGACACGGCCCGGGACCCTGGTGGTGACCTGTATGATCGATTACATAAGCACGTGTGGAATGATGCTCAGGGACTTCTTTCTCATTCCACACATCCTATGGTCCATCTGCACAGACAGAGAAAGGGACGTATCCGCGATTCAACACGTCGCAAGAAGATCCAGCGCAGGCTCAGAAGGTTAGAGGCCGAACGGGAGGAGCAGCAACAACAAGGAATGCTCTCAGCAGCCCAGGCCCTGGCCAGCAAGTTGAGGGCCGATATCGCAGGGATGAAACAGCATCTGAAAAAAACCGAAAAGAAAAAGGTTGTGCTGATTTCCAGAGCCAACAGTCTGAACTGCATGTGTCACCGTGTAGGTTTCGTTCAATCACGATGCGATCTCGTCAGATAAATCATGGTGACGTGTCATTTTGAAAAAAAAAAAAAAATAGAAGGATTCCATTGATCCCGCTCGACTTCTAGCCGGAATCCATCGCCTCCTTGACCGGGGACGTGATCAGATCCTCAAGCATGTCTCTGCTCCATCTTGGGATGCGCTCGTGAATGATGGGCCTGTGGACGCATGTTTTCTTCCACATTATCTATATCGTCAGCTAGATGCCGTCATTGATCGACCATCGCCGGGTGCGCTCGAGTTACTTTGTTCGTGCTATCATGTATGGGAGAATAGCGAGCAAAGTAAGGATACCATAGGGCCTGAAGAGATACGACAAGTGATAACATCAATGGACTCGCTGGGCAGCCCTGAGCCGGGCTACCTGGATGAGATTTCAAGTTTGTGTCTGGTTACCACTTGCACGACCAATAGATTTGGATCGCTACAGCGTCGAAACATGTATTACTTTGAATGTTGGTCCAAGTGTTGTCTGGAACATCAACGATTTGTCTGACCTCACTGGCACACTTCATTGCCACCCTTTAATCGACCAAAGCAATGATGATCAGAACAACTGTGAGTTCGAGCAGGGGGGCGAGAGTCGCTTTGCACAAAGCCGTGAAACCAACACGCGCAATCGCTCGGGCACAGTGTGCAACGTTCTCTCTGAGAATCGTGGACTTGCTCACCTCGCTGACAAAACAGGGCTGGAACTGTCAGCCAGATGTGACGCAAAGTGTCTGTGCATGGCCTGTTTCTCGTTTAAACGCTAGCAAGTCCGGGTTGCGAGGCTAGTGATCAACCACGTTCCTGTTGCAACGGGTCAATCAGATGGAGGACGCGACTCGTGGCCGAGCGCTGCCTTGGCACTGTGGATGCCTTGAATGGCCACCGGCTTCAGGTCGTTGATTGGGTCAGGGGAAATGCAAGTAAATATGTCGCATTTTTCGTACCCGATTCAGAAAGCCATGTTGCCACTCAGTTCTGGCTTTGTAGGCGCTTGACGGGGGATCGACCAGTTGCAAGTCATCGACAAATTGCACGCCCAAGACGACTCGGAGTATAATCGTACCATCTTTTTGATATGGCCGCTCTAATGTGGGCTCCTTTGGTCACCTTCTCGGCACAGATGAATCTGCTGTACCTGACCGTCGCTCCAAGTGGGGCGGATACACACTCTAACGCCCCATCCTCTGGGAAAAAGGCCAGTGTATGGTTGTCGATCCGGAACGAGCAGTGTCTGCGCGGGGTCGTGTGCGGTGGCTCTCAGTGCGCACCCAAGGTCAGGTAATCGAAGGATTCCGGTCAAGTAAGCTTGGGAGGGGGTTGGACGAGGATTACTGTAATTGCGCTTGCCTGTTTTCTCATTCCGTAAAAATGGAGACAATAAATATCCTCCCTGAGTGTGTGAGAAAAAGACGGGCGCGCCCTCGCACTTCGTCGCCCGAGCTTGTTCTCCTTCCTCGATGCCCATTGACAGCATATTCCTGCGCTCGAGGTCAACCTCGACCTCACGCAAGGAGTCTCCCACCAAGGCTCTCGTCGTCCCCGTCTACGACGAGTTTGGCCGCGTGGACAGCAGGGCTCCGCCTCACAAGCTCTCGAAGAAGGACTCAACAAGGGACAGGAAGCGGTCTCAGTCGAGGGTGCGCACCCCCAGTTCATCCAAACCAGACCACGATGTTGCCGACCTCGCCGCCCAATTGCCAGACGGGAGCTTCCTTCCTCTCAACCTCGATCGGCCCCACGACGAATCCGGCGAGGAAAAGACACTCGAACATGATTATGGCTATCTCTCGTACGAGCGGCACGTCATCCTCGGTCTTGATGACGTCGCGCGCCTCGTCGACGTGATCGCCGTCGAACTCGGCGCGCGCGGCCTCACAACGCCCTTTATATTTTCCACGCTCGCGCTCGATATCTCCTCGTCCGCAATCAAGCGTCTCATTCACGGGTTCCTTGATACCTGTGCGAGCCCTGATTCTAGAAAGGCAGAACAACGCTGGCGTGACGAAGTACGCTTTGCCGGCCCGCATGAGCTCGGAATGTGCATCCGTTGGGGTCTGGCGCGGGTCGTAAGAGTGGTTGGTGGCAAACCCATTCGCGGTCTCGTCTCGTGGGACCACTACGTCGAGTTCCGTGATTTGGAAGCTGGTATGCATATCCCTCGATCTATTCACGCTCACGAGGCAATTAATTTGATGCCTCACCACAGCGCTCAACTACCCTCCGACGCACTTTACGACTTTCTTATCCCCGCTACCTCCGGTGTTGAGGACGATCCTGTTAACCCTGCTCAGTCTGCTTATTCGCTTCACAGCGCACAGCGCATCGTCGGGTTACACACCCCCGGCACTTTCGCCTCTCTTTGGACCCTTGTTTTTCGGCTTGGGCCCCCCCTGCCTTTCGTTCCATCACACCTATGTGCATTATCTTCGGGCAGTGAACGCCATGGAGCACATCATGCTCGCGTTCATCCGCTGGCAGGACGCACCCAAGGTCTCCGGCGCGCGTTCAGACGTGAACGCCAAGATCGCCTTTGGGAGCGCGCTCGGCGTGCCTGCCCGTCTCAAGGACTGGATCCGAGCGTATCCGACCACGTTGCGCGCTTTGCGCGTCAACAAGACGGAAGACGGTCGGCTGCAAGCACGCCGCGGGGCGCGGACGATGTGCGTCGTCAACGTCCGTCGCAACGTGCCGACATACTCGCCCGATTTGGTCAAGACGGCTGCGAGCTGGGCGTCGCCCTCTCCGTCGAGCCAGGGAGGCGCCGGTGGATTGGCTGGGTCGAAGGAATGGGAGCGTGTCGCGGCCACGGCGTTCATGCTCCAGCCGCGGTACTCGGATGGATACAGGAAGCGGATGAACCTGCCCCCGAACTTTTATCCCTACACCGGTCTCGGAAGCGCAACGTCGTCTGCTACCGGCACTTCCTCTGCGACGGTGACGTTGGGGGATGGCAAGGGCAACGTTGGTCCGGGTGGTATTAGGGAAGACGAGGATCGCTTCAGAACGTTGACTCAGCTCAAGTGGGGCGAGTTCGAGACCGCGGGTTTTGGGGGATTGGAAACGGACGAGAAGAAACTCCAGTTTAACATCACAGAGAGCGAGCACATGGTAGGTTTAGAGGAAATGGGAATTGACGGGACATGTGCTGACCCTGTTGTCAGTCCTACTCTGCGAACCGCACGACGATGAACTGGAACGATTTCTCTGCTGTTGGCTTCAACCGCTCCGACGTTCGGCTCAGTTCGCTTCAGCTCACCCCTCCAATGGTGTATTCGGTGTCGGCCCCGCCCTCGCGTAGTTCAAGCATCACGAAGAAGTTGAGGAAGACGCGGCGTGCGCTTCCCCCGTTCACCTGGGACACCGAGCCCGTCATGGGATCCGAAGAAGTGATTGAAGAAGCATTCATGGACGTCTTTTGCGACCTGGTGTACGGGGGTGGATGGATGGACGTCGAACGGCGCGAGGAGACTGACAGGGATTGTAATTGGGCCCTGGTAAGCCATGTCGTACTGCCATTCGAGATGGATGTCTGACGCATATCAACGTACAGATTGAGTTCAAGTCTCTCCCGCTCAATGAGAGGATGCCGCGTGGCAGTGATCCGCGCACTGCGACGACGATCTTTGTGTTTGAGGAGTTTGTGCCGTTGGAGTACAGACAGCAACTCGCGAAAGAATCTGGGTTCATGCGCCGGCTCCCGTTTTTGTTCTCCCCGTCCGGTAAATCCAAGCCGTGGAAATCCGCTACGTCGTTGAACCGCTGGCCCTCTATCACGGGCAGCTCCCCAAAGGGTTCAACCGTGTACAATTCTGCTGTGAACGCACTGCGACATGGATCGTGGGGTACTCTCAAGTGATACCTTTCCGTGCCTTGTTTCAGAGCTATTGGGTCAACGTGTTGATAATCGGTCTCGTTTCCTCTGCCAGCACCGTATGCTACATTTAATCCGGAATTTTTCTTCGTGTTTCTCTCTGTCACCATATTGTTATCTTTTGTTGAAGCCCTTGACACATGTAGACAGCAAGGGGTTCGCATAATTTCAGTGTCGTCTCCCATGATCATGATCGTGAAATTCCCGCCCATGGTCCCCTCGTCCATGTGGTCCTCGCGGGTACGATGTATGGTATCATTGGTGGGGGCTTCAGGGTGCCTCTACCATTGAAGTCCTGTCCTCGATAGTTGCGTCGGTGCCATCTACCTAGGAATTATGTTGACGAGGTGGTTGATCTCTTGATACTACGTTGACGAGCAACACCTTTGTTTCGAGCGTGGATAGCTGCCATCGTCCGCTCATCGAGCGGTCCAGCGGGGATCAGCCAAACAGAGGAAGATGCCTCACGCGGTCATCAGAGGTGCATGCCGCTCTGGTTATCCAGCGTGCGGGTTCCTATCGATAGAGGCTGTGCACAGCCGAACTTCCCACGCCTCAACCGCGATGTCCACTCAACGCCACGATCTCTGTCCCGATTTGGACATGGAGAAATCCTACACGTTCGCTGGACGGCCACGCCTGTGGTCCGTTCCTCTTTCTTCGGTTCCGTCCCCTCCTCAGCACCCTACTTGCCTGTCTTTGTGCTCCTGATGTCAGTGCCTGACCAGCTACGCAAGGACCGTCCTCTTCCTTCGAATCCCGGAGACAACTTATGGGGCTTCGAGAACGAAATACCTGCAGACGATGCACTCGTGAGCTATTCACAAGCGAGTACTACGATTCCCATCGTTACACTCCCGCTTGCTAGCCGTTGTCATTCATGTTCATGGACGGCGAGGAAGAACTGAAGGACCTCGTCCGTGACACCATTCACACCAGCAGGCGCCCGTCGCCCGATTTCGAGACCTGGCAGGACTACGCAAACGTCAGGTTCATCGAGCGCTCCGACCGTGCCCACATCCGGATCACGTTCAGGGCCGCACCCGACGACGATGGGTATTGGAGCGCGGTCGGAAGAGATGCGCTCCATGTGCCCGATAACGAGCCGACGATGAAGCTGGCAGGACTTCGGAAGACAAGCAAACGGTCTCTTCTCAATAGGATCGCTCGAGGAACACCGTGGACATGTCCTGCACATGATCGGTCATGCCCTTGGACTGCATCACGAGCATCCAGGTCCCGCTATCCGAAGCAAGCTCGGGCTGACGAGAGACGAGAGGTGGTGCAAGAAGATGAAAACCGCGGGCGACGCTCTCCGCAAGACCAAGATGGAGGAAGTGGAAAACTATATTCGATTCGACAAAGACTCCATCATGATGTAGGTAACAGATTTAGCGTCGAAATCAGTCTCATCTCTACATCGCTAGGTATACCGCTCAGTCAATTTGGCAGGAGAGCCCCGGGATAGCCGGCGCCTTCCCTAATTCGAAGCTATCGAAGCTTGACAAGGCATTCATTCAACTCATGTGCCCTCCAAACCTGAGAGATCCAAGGATAGATCAGGAGAAAGTGCGCAAGTTCCGCCAGGCTCTAGTCGACGCCAGCGTTACCCCGATCTATGCGGGCGATATCTTCCGTGCTCTCGAGGGGGACAGTCAAACCTTGGCAGGTTGGTTTACGTCGGTACGAAACTGTCTCGATCGCCTGAGAGCAGGCGCATGCGTTTCGTTAAATTCCCAGGGTACGCGGTTCACTACAGTATAATTCTTTATCCGAGTTTCCGGTTGGAATCGTACAGGCACCTCTGACGTCGCACAAGTATCGCTCACTCAATTCGGTGTCAGCGGATTCATAGGCAATGTAGCAGAGAACAGGCTGTTCCAGAGCATCGTGAAGGACGTCGTTCACCGTACAATGGAACAGCACGGGATTCTGGCCAAGGTTCCGCTTCCTGCTAGCACGCAACACCATACAACCAGAGTACTTGGTGCTCTTGTTTCACATGTCGATTTTGGTCATGGTATCAATCAAGTCGTCGGCCAACTTGGCAAAACGACTTCCACACCGGTCGGTCGTATTTGTTCTGCCTACGTGCCGTTGATGATGTTCTACCCAGGGGGACCCTCTGCCCTATGGTAGCAGATTCGGCGTCCCTCGCGAAATTGTGGCGTATGTGAAAAAGAACAAGGAAAACTTGGCCGATGCTACGGCACGCGTCACGAAAGCTCAAGGGGAAAGTAGCACGATCACCTTGAATGCTATTTCTATCAAAACGCAGATTGAATTTTCTACAACGACAAGGCTGATTACACGGCTTGCGTACGTCTCTCTCTGCCTGGTTTTCGCGCCGTGCTGAGCATATGACGTAGTTTCTTCGTAAGCGACCCTCTGCCTCGATGTGCATTGAGGCTTACATACCGTGTTGTTCTAGCCGCTTCCCTGAGCCAGAATACCGACCTCGGTCCCAAAGATCCCGTGATATTCGAGGACATGAAATGGATACATGTGTCATCGAGATCCCAGGAAGAACAGGCGGCATCAGGTTGGCCAGTGTAGTGAAGACGGTCATCATTCTTTGTGCGGTCCTCGCGAACCAAATGTCTGCCTTGTAGGATCGCGTACGGTCAAGGACATCCCTTGGTGACTGACTAGGATGCCGAACATGTATTTTGTAGCACCCAGCAAATCTAGCGACCTGTCTTGACAGTGCTTCGGAGGAAGCAAGCGTGAATCAAGCTGAACGCCCTTGACTACACACTCCTTGAGTATCCTACTCTCGTTCAAAGACATCCCTTGTGCCAGAGCATCACACGCTGACTAATAACGATACACACGCACCGTCAAGGCCGTAGTACGAGATAACCAGGGAATGCATCCGAGTTAGGAGACGATGTCGGTGGTATGTCGGACGAGCCCTTGGCGATAACTTATTTAGGTGCGGATCTAGTTACCCAAATATACTCTGGGCGGTCCTACCCCTCGGGGCAACGCACTGCGCATGATTGCTGACCGGAGATTTCCATGTCTGTGATTCTGATCCACGAGGACGCCAATTGAGAGCCCCTTCCCGACTCACGTATCGGGAAGGCAGACGGATATATAGACCGGGTTCTAGAGTGTCTGTATCCGATTGCCCTTCGCGCAGAACATGCTGGACCAGTTCGAGCGATGCGGGCGCATGTACAGCTCCTGTAGCAGCCCAGTCCAAGCGCTGTTCCATACAACCTGCATTGAAATTGACAAAGACGAAAAAAGAAAAGCCCCAGGCATCCGTGTCGTATGCAAGGAGCTCGGACTCCAGTTCTGGGACGGCGGCTATATTGGGGACGGTACGTCCTTGCAGGTTTCCACAGGTTCTGATGCAGCCGTACCATCCCGCTCGTCTGACGTGTGCAGGCCCCGAAGGAACCCTCTACTATGATAGCATCGACGACTTTCCCATAGGTAAAGACTCTTCGTACGCGGTGGAGACAGAATCAAAAGATGGGGTTGTCATCGTGAACGTCAAATTCTTCAAGGACGAGCACACCGTGATGCCCTTTGCCGAGGTCTGCCTTCCTGTCGTCCCTTCATTTGTTGACGCATATATCGTCTGTAGTTTCTCGCCTACGATTCCGTCGGTCTTCCTGTGTGTCATGTCAGTCAAGCCCGTTGATGTCTAGATTGTTTGCATAGACGGACTCGGGAAGGAGGCACAAACTCCCGGGGACGCGGCGAAGCGGCGCATGGACAAAAGCTGAGAGGGCTTCTGTCCCTGAGCGCGTCAGGAAGCCTAGCGGTGGTAAAACCGTTACAGTCACCTCGGCATCTATCCTATGGCATGCTACGTTCGACGTCGACGACACCTTGAGGCAGAAAGAAGTCGGTGCGTGCGCCCTCTTCGTGCGACGTCGTCTTGGGGCGAGACCTGTTTCAGATGTCGTCGGTCGCTTGCACTTTGCTCGCGGAGAGAAGCTCCAGTTTGGGTACCACGTCCGATGGGATCACGATAGCCTTGTGTTTTATGAAGACGATGAACGCAGCAAGACGCACACGGCTTACGTGCGTTCCTCGTTTCCTGGTTTTGACACTCTGACCCCGTTCGAACACGTGCTCTACGCAGTTCATAGGTATGTTCTTTTCCATCGTGTCGATCGACCCGGCAGTAACGCATGCGGGTTTTACCAGCATCGTCAGACCTGATGGCCTCCAAGACGGACCTCGGCCAAGTCGCCAAGGTGTTTTACCGTGTACATTGGACCGACAGCCAGTCAGAGTAAAGTGGTGTCGTCCATCTTTGGCAATCACATTGAAAGTACGGAGTTGTAACTGGTAGATCTGTACGCATATCTGGTTCCCCGTGGTTTGAGCATATTCCCATAGCAGTGACTGGCTGCGCAAGTCGCATTCGTCGACATGATGGATCGGCTACAAACGCAGAATAAAGACGCTTCCCTCCGGTATGCCTGCAGAATCTTCCGACGTGCTTGGTGGACTGTCCTCCATTGCTGATCGTCAAGTTGCATTGTCCACTTGGGCTCCTATTAGCTCTGAGTAGTTGCATGGGGCGCTGCCAGCAACGTGAGCTCACGGTACTGTTCCTGTGCGCCTCGTCGTCGTCGAGGAGCAAAAAAACCTGCAACAGGACGAAAAAGAATGCCATACGAGTCTACGAGATACAAAACTTAGCATACGTTCGGTTCTGACGACGAAAAATAAAAGAATGAAATAAGTGCTCGCTTCTTTGTTTCATCACCTTCCCCCCCTTTTCCCATGTTGATTTGTTATGTACCGTGTGACCAGGTCCCAGGGTTCGAAATTCGGCAGTCGAGTTTCAAGTCCATACAGCCTCACCAACTCCTTGCAATTATCACAAGGCGGGAGCAAGGGGGCTAGCTTCCAGAAATCAACTTCACCGTATTTTTCCACTTTGCCGACCGCGTCGGTCCTGAGTGCAATCCCATTGCTACTATGCTTGAGATCTGGATCCCTATATCAATGTCTTCTGAGTGGGGCACAGGAGACTTGGATGGATCGACTGACCCTAGAATGTAAAGGAATGGGTATGTCTCAGCACAATTTCCGAAGCGGGTGCCTGCATTCCCATCCCCCTGCTTCTTATCCCCACCTGCTCGCTTCTTAGCCTCTGCCGTCCACCGCAATGGGGAATCGTCATAAATCTCCCACCATGTCGGCAACAGAATATCTGCGAAATAGTCATGACGTTTCCGTCCAACCCTTTCTTTCCATTTTCTCTCAATGTTGCCGGCGCTGGCACCGAGGAAGTAGTACCATATGTCTTCGTCGTCTCTCTTTGCCCAAGTAATCTGAGTGCACGTCGGCAGCGCATTCTTACTAGCTAGTCTTGTGCACCATTTCGCATAGGTGGCGACGAGGGGAAGGAAGTAGTTTTGTGCAGTCGCGCAAGGTGGTGCCGGACCCATGAAAGAAAGGAAAGCCCCAAGGAGATCGAAAATAATGATGTATTCTTGTGAAATTTTCCTGTTGACATCGTCCCACTTGATTTTATCGGTAGGTTCGAGGTCATTGCCGTTACAGAGAATGAGTTCAGGCTTGGGATCGTCCTCTGTCCGCGACGGCCTAGTGAAACGTCATGAGTCAGACACAAGTCCACGTGAAGACAAGCAGTCCGTACCCCACCACTTCCTCTTTCTTCTCCCCTCCCTTCCCCTCTTTCTCTTTCTTCTTCCTCTCCTCCCCTCTTCTTTTCTTCGCCCTTTCCCTCTCCTCCTTTATTCTCTCCCCCCCCCTCTCC